>VZTU01024264.1:18612-41243 GCA_013400835.1 Zapornia atra | reverse complement strand
AGCCAGGGTCAAACCACCAGAAGTTTACAAGAACCACTCATAAAAATAAAACTACTTCTACATTATAGATTGGCTGAGCTGATAATGAAGTGCTATTGAAAAGAGTGCTGCTTCCATCCCCCCGCCCTGCCCTGTGTCCAGAGAGCTGCTGGTCTCATGGAATATCCCTAAGTGGGAGATGAGGGCTGGGTTTGCTGTCCCACTGCATTGGGAAGCCAAAGGAACTGACTCTGTGGCCACAAGGTCTATCATTGAGGTGGAAGGTAAGCACACACATGGTGGCATTGCCATTGCCTCAGCTCTACTGGTAACGTATGCTCTCAGGAATGTTTTGGGCAGAACAACTAGAGCAGAAATGACAGCAGCCAGAGAAAGGCCACCAATGCCACTGACTTTCTCAAAATCCTGTGGGTTTTGCTACATGGTTTCTGGTTCCAGCTCCCAAGAATCACGGCTGTCAGCCAGAGCCCTGCCATAAAGGCTCAGACACTGGAAGGAACAACCCAACAGGAGCTTTAAATCATCTGAGGTTAAACACAGGCAGGGACTGCTGGAAGTATTCCTTGCTGGGGATTTACAGGTCAGACCAGACGGGGACAGTGTCCTATTTGGCCACAACATTTCTGAACGATTCTTAAACTGAGGAGGAAAACACCCACCCACCTATGACTGCAAAAGTCTAAATCCACTGTGGGTCTGACCACGGGAAGACACATGACATACAATTATGGGAAGACACATGCCCACGCAGCCAAAGCTTCAAATGGGGAAACCATCTCTGACCAGCACCTTTGGCCAGAAAAGGAACCAATGGCAGCGCCACTAACAAACACCACTAACAAATTTCCAATATTAAGAAGAATGATTTCTGAATGAGACATCCAACAGCAGCTCCAGAGCTGCAAATGCTCTGGGTGCCAGGATGGCCCAGGCAGCAAGCAGAGTGCCAGGGTGCCAGAGCGCAGCAGTCCAAATTCCAGCCACACTCCCACATCTCCAGTCAGAGTGGGATCCACCCTTAAGTTCTAGCAGTCTAAATGAAACCATTGGTTTCACAGCAGGAATGATTAATGACAAGAATTCATATTATGAGCACTTTTCATTACTAACTTCTTAAGCTGCTTTTTTGGCATTACAGATGAGTTTTACTCCCTGTGTGAAGCTGCTCAAAGTTCAAAATGAATTCCCTAGAAAAACTGAGAATTGATTTAATTTGGAGACCCACAGTAAAGAACACACCTGTGAAACCCCTGCAATTTCTTTTATTCAAACTCAAATCTGGCAGAACACAGAGCAGCAAGGTGTTTGTTGCTCAAGCTTGTCGAACGTCTGCACTAGTAGAGGGCTAGGAACATCCCTGGAGAGCAGCCCTGCTGAGCAGGACCTGGGGATTGTGGTGGATGAGAGACTTAACATGAGCCAGCAGTGGCTCTGGCAGCTCGCAAGGCCAATGGGATCCTGGGCTCTATCAGCAGAGGGGTGGCAGCAGGGACAGGGAGGGGATTGTCCCTCTCTGCTCTGCCCTGTGAGGCCCCAGCTGGAGTCCTGTGTCCAGAGCTGGGGCCCCAACACAAGAAAGATGTGGGACTGTTGGAGAGGGTTCAGAGGAGCCACAAAGATGATCAGAGGACTGGAGCAGCTCCCCTGCGGAGAGAGGCTGAGGGAGCTGGGCTAGTTCAGCCTGGAGAAGAGAAGGCTGTGGGGGGACCTCATTGCAGCCTGCCAGTCCCTGAAGGGAGCAGAGAAACAGGAGGGGAATTAACTTTTTAGAAGGGTAGACAATGGTAGGACAAGGGGGATGGATTAAAGCTAAAGGAGGGAAGGTTTAGATTGGATATTAGGGGGAAGTTTTTTACAGAGAGAGTGGTGAGGGGCTGGAACAGGCTGCCCAGAGAGGGGGTGGGTGCCCCGTCCCTGGGGGTGTTCAAGGCCAGGTTGGATGGGGCCCTGGGCAACCTTGTGTAGTTCCAGGCCTGAAGGCTGGTGGCCCTGCCTGTGGCAGGGGGTTGGAGCTCTATGATCCTTGGGGTCCCTTCCAACCCATGCCATTCTATGATTCTATGATCCCCAGAACCAGCCTAAGGACACTCAGGTCCTGGTTCACCTAAGGCAAAGAAAGCTGCTACTGCTGCTTGCTGTGAGGTGGGCAGCCACAGATTACCCAGGCCGGGTTTTCCCCTATTTCAGGGATCCTGTAGCTACAGTATTGGTCACTTTTCGCTCTCTTGGTCAGTCTTGGCAAAGGTGGAAAACAACTGCAGCATGCTCCTCAGGCAACTCATCACTGCTATTAACCACAGAGTGATCAAAGGAGAGATTCCACTGTCTTGCTCTTTGCAACAGCTGCCCTCAAATTTCCACACATTACTAAAACACCACCACTATGGCTATAAGATAAGAAAAGAACATGGTAAGACTGTACAATATCACCATCTGGTAACTCTTAACCATTACAGTACCACAGACCTTAACACAGTTGGTAGGTAAGTACTCACCACATCCTCTCTGTGCAAAGTTATTTTGGAAATAGTAGAGCTGAAGGAGACGGCTGCGTGGGGAGCAAGCCTAAATCAGTCTGAAAGCCACATCTTGAAGTAAATTATTCATTTCCATACAGAGCAGAAATTTATTAATAGAAACACAATGCGATCTATGCAAGCAGGCAATGGTTTCTCATACTTTGGGTAATTGGATTAAGTGAATGCTGGGTGAGAACCAAGCACAGCAGCAAAGCATGTTACTGGTTACTGACCTATCCCCAGCCAACAAACATTTCTGTTCCAAAGGCACAGGCACAGGCTTTGAGCAGAGCTGGTGCATACCTGTAACCCTTTCTGATGTCCTGGGTCAGGTAGAGCACATTGGCCAGTCACCTCCGGACCACGGTTATGCTAGAGGTGCTGGTCTGCAGCCAGAGGAACTGAAGGCAAGTGACCTGCAACTGAGGTACAGCTGACTCGCTGTGTCTGTGCTCCCACACCAGAAACCATGAACTTCTGCAACCACATGACACTGAGGCTGACAAAGGATTAATGACAACACCTGCATGTCAGAGATGGAGTGAGATGTACTGTTCCATCTCCTGCCCTCCCATGTGTTTGTTACAACAGCACTTATATCAGAACTTTCTTGCAGGCCAGCCAAGTATCCAACGTCAGGAGCAAGGCACCCAGCACAGGAATACAGGGTGCTTCACTCTTGCTCTAAGAGAAAATCGCCTCTTCCCCAGCTAATGCAGGAAACTGGACCTGCCCAGATCTATGACAGCCCAGGGTGAATTAAAGCACTTGCAGATGAGGTCTCATCTGCTCAGGTCTGGCAGCAGCACCCTGTGCCAGTATTTCGAGTCAGTAGAGAATGAGGTTGCAGTGTTCCCCAGGGGCTGCAGACACGGCGGGCTGTCCCACCCCGCGACAGTGGGAGCCACAACCTGCAGACACACAGCTTGGTAAACCTGAATCCTACACCAGGAAGATAACGTGTTAACACACAGGCAAGGCTAACAACAGTCTGTGTAACTGCTAGAGCCCAGATCAACCGAACCCCTATGTACAGCCTGGAAGATAGGCCAGGGGCCGTGTTTCCAGCCAAGGACAGCCCACCTGCTGAGCGATGTGCTGAACTGCATCTCACCCAGCCGTGAAAAGTCTTAAAATCTTCTGAAGGAGAGAAAGCAGGGCCATGTTCTGTTTCTCCAAACCTGCAATGGCCCTGGGAACTAGACCTGAGTTCTAACTAGTATTGCAATTACTCACTAGCTGCTCTGAAAGACCATTAACTGGTGTTGCGTAACGGATGGATACCAATGGGTCACTGCCAGTGAAAGGCACTGTTCATCTCCTGACAGCAGGAAGGAGGCAAGTGCCTTCCGCAGCCTGAAGTGCACACACTTGCCTTGCTGTAGGAACTCCCTGAACAGAGCACAAAGCACACAGGAATTCAGACACCACATCTACTTCATCAGCCTCTGTAGCACACTGCTGTCACAGTGTGACACAGAGGAGCAAACCCCACGGCAGGATTGTTCTCGCACGTTTCAAAATAAAACCACTTCAGTCCATGTCCAGCTAGCCAAACCCACCACTGCAGCTTACAGAAAACAGAAAGCCAGTGCTGGAAGGGATCAGGAGAAGAGCTTATTGAGAAATAAGAGTAATGAAAAATAATTCAAAAATAAAATTCCATTTTACTTATATTTAGCTTTACAGTATTTGTCACCGTGGTATCAGTGGAAGTCAAAGCCAGCCCTGTAGTAGTGACACTATTTTGAATTATAGGCACAGATCCTAATTTAGTAGGCAGTCTTGCTTTCTAGACCAAAGCTCCTTCTGTGTTTTAATAAATTTCTCCTCTAGCACTTGGGACAAGACAACAGAAGAACTCACTGTACAAATCAGAAGAACAGTGCTCCTCAATATCCTAGACAGAACGTTTCAGTGGTGGTGAGAACAGCTCCTGTTATTCATACAGAGCAAACCCTTCCGCAACGCGCCGATTCATGTCATTTCATTACAATGAACAGAAGATGCTTTAAAACATCTGGTACCCAATGCCAGTGTGTGGCAATCACAAGCTGGCTTTAACGATTGCATTAAACAATGAACCGAGTCTTGACTCAACATCTATGACATCAGCAAATGCACATGATGGGATATGTCAATAACCTCTCAGTAGCAGAACACTAAACTCAGCAAGCAAAGATGAAGCAGAGTTTGAGTAAGAGTAAGCAAACTTTTAAAAACCCAAATTAAAAAGTGTCCAACATATGTCCTTATGGAAGAACTTCTCCAAAATTGAATCAGTAAAAACACAGGCTTGTTGAAAAGCTCTACTTTCAGCAGAAAAAAGTGGCAAAAAAATCAAGCATTTTGCTGTTTGGGCACAGGCAACACTGAGTGTTCACAGCCAGTTGTTGTACAGGGAAACTTCAATTTCCTTCCTCCATGGGGTTACGCATGTCTCGTCTCTTCCATTTCAGCTGAACTCTGCACATCCTGGACTTACTTATTCCCCCCTCTTCCATACCCTGTGGGCTTTCTGCAAATACTCTGCCAAACCCCAGCCCCATCTCCACAGCCCAGGTGCTCTCCAGCATGCTATGTGCTGGACAGCAAAGCTCTTCTCCCCCTTCAAATGGGTGGGAGGCAGCAGAGGGAAGTACTGGCTACCAATGGGATGCTCGCTTATGTCAGACAGACACATAATGCAGTTTACTTGGATAGTTTCACCAGTATCTCAATGGTGTTTAAAGCAAACCACCTGGAAAAACAGAGAGATTTAGGCTAACTCAGAACACCTACTTCTCAAAACAGCTGAAGAGGGTCTGTAGATCATAATAAAAGCACAAGCACAGCCCTGTTACCTCTGGAGGTCACCACACCATCTGTCCATCAGCAACCCAGACCATTTAATCCACCATCTGCCCATGAACATTAGAGGAAGCCAAGCCTAGATTTCATTAGGGTTCATACAGCTTTCAAGTAAAATGTAGGTCTCAGATTTAGGTTAATACTTTTTATTTCTGAGAATAACCCAGTTTCATATTGATAAAGACCCCTAAGCCACCACGCTAGCTCTGCTTTTTATCTCCAGTGCAAATGGGGGGCTGGTTCAGCTGAAGCCCAGGCAATCTGTTATCTGTCAGGGTGAAGGGCAGCTGCCTGGAGATGGACAGCTTAAGAAAACCGGGACACCTGTATCTGAACATCAGCTGCCTCAGAAAAGCTAAAAGCTGCCTTGTCCCACATTAACTCAGAGTAACAAACTGCAGAACCAAGCCAATACTTGCTCTGCTGACTCCTGCCCAGGTCTGTTCCCCAAAACTAGAAAAGACACAAACCAAAATCCTGCCACCACACTGGAAAATGACAAGAGATTCCCAACGGTGTCACCCATCCTCCCCAAAGGAAGGAAGGGTCTTGAGGAGCAACGCAGAGCAGAGCTCTGCAGAGGAAGGCCAGCCTAACCTGTATGCCCGGCTCGGAGCGGCTCAGAGCAGCAGTGACCCTACCAAGGACATGCTTGTGAGCTGGGATTAAATTGAACACTTCTCCCAGGCATAAATATGGCTCAGCTGCAGAAAATATTTTGAAACTCCCATCTTCCAGCCAGCAGGAGGTCTAGAGGCACCACAGGATGAGTAAATGTTGAGGCTGGCTGTGTTACTGCTCTGGCTGCATCCAAGGCACAGCTCTGCACAGGCACGCACCGAACCTGGAATAATTTTGGACATTTAAGACCTTCAAGTCCAACCCTCAACCCAGATTTGTGAAGGCCACCACTAAACCCTGTCCCTGAGCACCATCTCTTCTAAACCCCTCCAAGGATGGTGCCTCTACCACCCCTGAGCAGCCTGGCCCAGTGCTTGACAAGCCTTTTGGGGGAGAAACTGTTTGTAATTTCCAGTTTAAACCTCTCCTCGGACAACTTGAGGCTGTTTCCTCTTGTCCTAGTGCAAGTTACTTGGGAGAGGAGACCAACCCCCACCTCACTACTCCCTCCTTCCAGGGAGTTACAGAGAGCGATCGGGACTCCCCTCAGCCTCCTCTTCTCCAGACTAAACCCCCCAGTTCCCTCAGCCTCTCCCCATCAGACCTGAGCTCCAGACCCTTCCCCACTCTGTTGCCCTTCTCTGGACACCTCCAGCACCTCACTCTCCTTCTGGTAGTGAGGGGCCCAAACCTGAACCCAGCACTTGAGCTGCAGCCTCACCAGTGCCCAGGACAGAGGATGGTCACTGCCCTGGTCCTGCTGCTCACACCACTGCTGACACCAGCCAGGGTGCTGTTGGCCTCCTTGGCACCTGGGCACACTGCTGGCTCATGTTCAGCTGCCAGTCCCAGAAGGAGCTGGGATGGACTTAAAACAAATTCCCTCGTGGCCAAGGGCACAGAATAACCCAGGCTGAAATAATGCAGGACCCGCCCCAGTATGTCAATGCCTTGTACTTGGGAGCTCAAACTGGATCTCTACTGTCAACAGGGTTGCCAGCAACACAAAGAGAGGGCACCTCAGCCTCCTGGCTGCAGCCTTGTCAGTACAGTCCAGGATGTGGTCAGCCCCATGCAAAACCAAGATTTATCTCCACTTAAAACAGGGGTTTTTTACTATTAGAAAAATAAAAACATCTGAAATATGGGTCTTGCATCACTGACACCATTGCTTTCACACTGCAAACACTATGCTGCATAAAATAATATAATCCATCCCAGAACCCCCTTAAATTCCATCTTAAATCCCCCCAGGTCCCTTGCAGATGTTCCTGTGTCAGAAGCTGATTAATAACGTCACTGCACGCTAACAGGAAACCATCTCCCACTTACCAGCCTTCATCCATCTGTGGCCAGTCCGTACCTGTGAAACTGAGATTCTCCAAAGGCTACTCCTCCCTGGGAAATTCGGGATAAATTAAACCCCTCCTCTCAGCCAAAGTGCTTTTAAGCCTTTTCACACAACAGAATCTCTGAAAGCCCTAGCAAACTTCACTTCTAATTCCCCCTCCTCCAACCCTGGTAAGTAAAGGCACACCAATTTGGCAGAGACTGAATATGGCAGCTGGACGTGCTTCGCCAGATTAAAAGCAGCACTACTTTTTCAGAGGACAACCTCCAAGTTTAAGTACATTTCCTGGTGTTTAGCAATGAAGCAGAAAATCCAGGGACCCAACACGCCATCTATCCTCTGACAGAATTCAGAGACTCTGCCCAGCCCTTGGAGGTACTTTCCAGTGAGGATGGGGGGCCAAGCCAGCTGTGCCCTGACACCACACCTTGTAGGGAGAGATGCTGGAGGAAGGTGAGGCTGGGACAGCATTTACAGTCAAAAGAGACACTGTGGTAACTTCTTGCTAAAAGAAAAAAATTATTCTAAACAAATTACAAAGAGGGCTCCTGGAAAGAACATCTTGTCTCCTGCCCAACTGTTGCCATGGCCACCAGCTCACTGCTGATCTAATCAAAGCACAGGGAGGCAACAAGCATGTCCTTTCCTGGCCCAGCACTCCTGAGAGCCCCTCTCCCTGCCTGCAAGGCCCCTCGGCACCTCTTCCAGCAGCTCTGCCCCGGGACAGGGAACTGAGACACCAGCAGCACCAGGACATGCAGAGTTGGTGGTTGCAGCACCGTGTTTCTTTGGGGCTCACACAGCTTCAGATTTGGGGTGTTCTTAAAGAAGGGCTCAGAGAGGCTTCACTTCTAGAAAGTGCAGAGCAAAAAGGCAGCATCGATGCACAGGTCCCGTTACAGGGTCTCCTTCCCACCTCCTCATTCCTGTCTCACTCCGAAGACCAGACCTGCTCAAGACAGGGCAGGGATGGGCCAGTCCAGAGCTCTCCTGGGGCACTGGTGAAGGTGGGGTGAAGGCCAGCACGCTCCAGCACTGTGTTTACACCCAGGCGTGGCAGAGGCACTCACCAGGCTGTGCCCAGTGCCTGGCCTCCCTGACATCCTCACTCAAAACCACTGCATCTATTGTTACCTGTTCCCATCCAGCATGGGAGCACACCTTACATCTGCCAGAGATGGAGAAGATGCAGAAAGACAGATGGAGACAGGAAGTTACAGGGAGGTGTTTTCAACACATTCTCTACCTTTGTTAACAGAAAAATTGCCACCGAATACTGTTGCCTCTTCTAAGAGTAGTCACTAGCATTACAAGGGTCTGTTATCAAGAGATGGAAAAAATACAAACTATCTTCTTAGGGCTGTATTTATTACATTCCTGTTCTGCACAGGCTCACAGAAGGTTTTCCGGAATCGTCTACATCAACAGACTCTCATTAAAAGCTATCACGTGGTACTGACCGCTCTCCCCCAGCCACACCACTGGTGTAAGGCAGCAGCAAGGACAGCTTGTCTGGAGCCAAGCAGAGCACTACCCACACAGCAGCCTCCAGCAGCTGAAGAGGTAGAAAAGCCACTGGCTGCTTGTCAGCATGCTGAGGGGGAAGTCAGCAAGGTAATTCGGCCATGCTCTACAAAACCCACGATGTAACCTCAGTGCTGTGCTCTACCTAGTAGAGATTGTCCCCTCTGCCTTGGACACTTTGGTGCAGCCTCACCTCAAAACAGATTGCCCTCGTAGTAACCAGAGCAGCCAGGCTCATCTCTGCTCCTCCCAGAAACAACCACGGCTTTGCCATGACCCAGCCCAGAAAAGCAGGGGTCTGCATCTGGAGCAGCTTGGTGACTCCCATCTCAACACAAATGGACAGAGTATGCAGACTCTTCCTTTCCTGGCCAGTGAATCGGATAGGACGTGACAGAGCTGCGGCTCTTCAGCATATTGCATGTCTCAAGGAAGCTGCTTTTCAGGAGATCAGCCATCCTGCAAGAAGCTGTGGAGTTTTGGCAGCCCAGGTCTGCCCCTCATAGCTCAGAACAATGTGCTCTGCATGAAAGAGTGAAGGGCAATTCCTGCCAACCAGACATATTCAAGTCCTCATTCATTAAACCATAACAGGAGTTAAAATTAAGATACAAAGGTTTTTCCTTCCTCTCTCCCTCTCTCTCTGCATTACTGGATTACCATGGGGAGACTGCCCACCGGTCCTTGTCTCCTGTACATGTCTTACCTGACAGTCGAAGTCCTGGAAGTTGCGAGCTGCATTCTGTTAACAAAAAACAGAAGGAAAAAAAAACAAGATAAAGAAGGAGTTCAGCACAGTACCCCAGAAAAGCCCAACATCATCACAACAGTTCCCCCCAGAGACCTCTGCTTTGGCACAGTCTAGCCCAGCTGCAGCCCTGACAGCAATGAGATGTCAGACCCATACAAGAAAACTCCACACAAGTTCTGACCATTACCGTACAGCAAGTTTTCTGGGTGCTGTACAAGGCTGTCAACTAAGGAGAGTACCTGTGGACAGAGCTGAGAGTTGAGGGCATTCAAGCAGGGACAGCTGAACGGAGGAAGGACCCTGAGCAAAGTCAAGCTCATTGTGAGGTTGGGTTTTGTCCGGTCCTGTTGCTCACGATCAATTTGAATGCAAAACTCTTGAAAGGACTACACAGGGATCTCAGGTACTGAGCACAGGGAAACAAGTCATGCAGCCAGGCACTCTGCGGTACCTGCTGCGTGCCCCCATCGCAGTGCCCCGTCCGCTACTGACGCCAGAGCGCTGGGAACGGCTCAGCGAGGCACAGCCGACTCTTGGGGCAGCCCCAGGCACGCAGGCAGCACACAGGGCACAACACACAGAGCACAGCACACCTCTGGGGCAGTACAAGCTGGAAGCTCTGCAGTGACCTGCCCCAAGACTGGCTCTGACCAGAGGACGCTCTGCTGCTGCATGCTGCCACGCGCTGCAGGGCTGAGCAGATACTGTGGGGCATTTTGGCTGACGTGTTTTACCTACAGGAGCTTAGTACCAAAATCACAACTAGGATGATATACAGACAACAGAAACACCCCAAACATTTTTTCTAGCTGAACACTGTAACTCCTCTCCACATGGAACCAACAGGCCCTATTTGCCTCCCCCAAAGCTTTGCCATGTTGGCAGGAACACAGGCTGTACCTACACTCTAAGGTCTGAGACACTGGAGGTATCTGCAGATCTGTTTTCAGAACCCCCCCAGTGTTAAGTACTGAACCATGTCAATGTTTGGAGCATGACATGGCACAAAGCACCAAATCCTCAGGATGGGGGAAAAGAAAATAAAAAGCCGCCCCCTCTTATGTCAGTTTGAGGGCCTGAAGTTAGTTGAGATTTCTGACAATGCTCTCCACACCCCATTCCCTGCTCTATTAAATACAGACAGCAGAACCTTCTCATCTACCAGGCTGTAAAGAAGGTCAGTTCAGTCATCCAAGGCTCCAGTGATTAAGAACTGTAAAAAAGCCTATGAAGAAATGTGAAACTTCCATACCCAGGACTGGAGTTGGATGGTGCATGTCAAGTGACAAGAAGGCTGATCTGAATTGTACTGAGAAAAGCAACATTCCCCAGCCAGGGAGTGGGGAGGAAACGACACAAATAAAGCCTGAAGGTCTGCAGCTGGGCAGCTCGCTGTTGGGGTACACCGCAATGCACACGGAGCAGCAGCGCTGCCATGTCCTGACTCCGGGGTACCAGACTTTAACACATTAATCTACTCACTGTCTTAGCCTGAGAAAGTGTCAGATCAAGGCACGTTTCTCAGTGCTCTGGTGTGATGGCTGCACCTCAAGGCACAGAGCTAGCTGGAATAATGCAACCCAGCCCCAGGGCTGTCTGTCCTGCCTCCTGAATGACACTACAGCCCTTCAGTAACTTGGCACTGAGGCTGTGTTAACAGGAGTCAAAGGTGCCAGAATATTGACTGGTCAGAATAAAAAGTGTCACTGGGATAAATTACAGGGTACTCTCTTTTTCTATTTCAACTAAATGGGAACATTTGAAGTTAATTTTATTTCCCAGTGTAAAGTCACTGCAATTTAGTGAGCCTGAATGGGGTGAACTTTATATTAGCTGCTGCATTTTACTTCCCTGCAGTTGGTATTAAGCTTAAGTTACACATAAACCTAAGAGTGTTTGGATTATTTAAAAGTCAGGCTCCTAATTTTCTGCTGATTTAGATTTGAGACAAAGCAAAGCCAGGACTCAGGTCCCCAGTGGTACTTCCTACAGTTCAAACCACTTCCATTTCCCAGGCAATTTCACTGGTTTTAGAGTCTGAGTATGGTGACACCAGAGCTCCTTTTCCCTGCTCAGCAGCCTTGTATGTGTACAGTTCACAAGCATTCACCTATTAGCACTGTAAGAGTTTTACTGTACTATTTCTGGCCATTAATCCACACTGGCTCAACTCCTAAAGTGGGTTGGTCAGTAAAAGCCTTAGTGACCTGCCAGCTCAGGGCCTTTTGGACACTGTCACGCTGCACAGAATGTATGTCACCACACCCATACACTAAAAGCACATGGGTGTTATTTCAAGCTTGGGAACATCAATAAGGGACGGGCCTCAGAGATCGTAGCTCCCTGAGGCCTTCTTTGTCTTAAAAAAAAGCATAAAAAGGAGAGCCATTGCACACTTCTCACCCCACGCAGTGCTGAGAATGGCTCTGGAGCCACTCCTTAGGTATTTTTTCCTACTGAGATAGAATATATCTCCTCTAACTTCAAAACTAAGTCAAGGAAACCAAGTATGACTTTGTGTGTGTCCTTCGGTATGCTGGTGAATGCCACTGGGCCCCAGCTTCTTTGGGCACCACGTGCCAGGGCCTCCCCCCTCCCTGGGAAGGATTTCTGCCTCTCAGCCCCTCTCCAGCTGCCCTCCTGCAGCTGAAAGCTGTTCCCCTGGGCCTGGCCCTCCCTGCCCTGGGCACCAGCCCCTCTCCAGCTCTCCTGGAGCCCCTCAAGGGACAGGAAGGCACTTGGAGCTCTCCCCAGTAGCAACCACCTTCTCTCCGGGCTGAGCCAGCCCAGCTCTCCCAGCCTGGCTCCAGAGCAGAGGAGCTCCAGCCCTCCCATCATCTCCGTGGCAGGGGACCTGGGGACCCCCGAGCTGGAGGCAGCGCTGCCGGTAGTCTGTGTCCCAGAACGGAGCAGAGGAGCAGAATCCCCCTCTCACAGCCCTGCTGGGGATGCTGCTGGGGATCTGCCCAGGGCAGTGTCAGCTTTCTGAGCTGCCAGCACATATTGCCAGCTCATATTGAGCTTCTTGTCCCCCAACACCCCCAATCCCTTCTCAGGGCTGCTCTCCATTCTCCGCCCAGCCTATGGTAGTGCTTGGGATTGCCCCAGCACATGTGCAGGGCCTTGGCCTTGTTGAGCTTCATGCAGTTCACATGCATCCCCCTCTGCACCCTGTTCAGGTCCCTCTGGATTGGTATCCTTTCCCTTCAGCATGTCGACCCACCACACAGCTTGGTGTCATCATCAAACTTGCTGTCAGCCATTAAACAGCAAAGCATTTCATTGGGAGCTGTGTCATGTACCATCAGACTTGGCTGTAGGTATGGGAAGCGACCGAACCGCATTGCTTAGAATCACAATTTGCAGATGCCAGATACGAGGACTTGTTGGGATGGCCCATAATGACAAAAGCAGTCAGAGCAATAGTTTGTGGCAGAAGCCAGTGAGGCTAGAGCTTCCCTAAAGGCCAGAATGCTCTCCTCCAGCCCACAGAAGAGACTGAAAGCCTTAATGAGCTGCTGCAATAGAATGATTTTCCAAGGTTTCAGTACTGCATGAATCTGGCCTGCTCTAGCTAGGCTCTGCAGATACTCAAAGGAAATGGGTCTCCATTACTGAATCCAGGGAGACAGGGTTGTGTCAAAACACAGAAAGAATAATTTAAGACAAAAGTCTTAAAAAGTAAATGGGATACAATCCCAGGTTTCTCTAACAAGCATGAACTTCTTAGAGGTTCTACAGCTCCAGCAGGTCAGGAATGCTATCAGCTTTCCAATTTCTGCCCTGCCTTCATAAATCCTCAGTACAGGCACATGTTGTTTGGCCCAGGCTCCAACCTTACCTGAACTGTGGCAGTCTGTCTTTCCCTGAGCCTCGGGAACCTGAGTATCTGGTGGTGGACTATCAGTGCTGGGAAGCATTTTCTATTTTTCAGTATTTAACATAGTTCAAGCTGTAAACAGATTCTGGGAATCGGGGCCCCTGGCCAGACAGAGCACCCTGGTGGGAGCAAAGGAGCAGCTAGCATTACCTTATCATTCAGGAGCGGCTTGATCTCTGTCAGCTGAACATCCTGCAGTTCATCCATGGTGCTGTACGTGGAGCCAGCTAACCCTCAGAGCAGCAAACGGATGATTCTGAAACAAACGTTAGAAACAGCACTACATGAGGGTCTCTCTAATGACAGCTTTATGATCTTTCATTAGAGCTGTGTATGCCCAAACCAGAGCCTGGAAGAGCCTGGTTCTCCATACAACACAAAGCACCTGAGGCTGCAGAAGGCAGAGTGCCATGCTCGCACCCAGCGGTGTTACTCACTGCCCTGCACACTGCCTGGCCCACTGTCCCTAAAGGCTCAGGCCTTTCTACTCACTGTGGATCCACATCCACATGCAGATGTACCTCAGACAGTCTGCCTGGAACCAAAACAACTCCCCCTGTGTTTTCCACAGGGGAATACTAGCACACCTCAACCACAGCACCCAGCCACTGCAGACAGGGCTCTGCCTGTAACCCATGAGACACGCACCCAAAACTGGACGTGCACAAGGGTGCAGAGATGCAGAGATCCCAGTACTTGTAGGCAGAACCTAAGGCAGACCAGAACCCAAGGCAGCCCCTGTTCCATTAGGTGGGATACAGAATGGCCTCCAGATACACATGTTCATCTGGACCAGAAGTAAGTAACACGGGGTAACACATGGGTAACACTAACTGTGCAGCCCAAACAATCACTCTCCATCAGTTGGAGCAGAGTCATTAAAGGAAAGAAAAACCATATCCTCAGCAGTATGTGAGGTTGCCACATGTCTGCTGGAAATCACTGTGGCCACAGGGCCAGGGAGGAAAACTTCTGGTATAAATACCACAGTGAGGATGGAGAAAAAATATGGTCATTTACCAGGGATTTAATTTTTATTCTAGAGGCAATATCTGTGCTTCTAGACAGGAGAATTTCCAGAGCAGGCAGTTGCAGCAATATGAAAAGCTCTCTGGCAATAGGAGATGATCACGTCCGATGGTGCAGAGTATTTGATTGTTCAGGAAAACTACAGCTATTACTGTAGATGGAATATAAGAAGTCATGGACAGAAGCAGGGACAGGAATAGGCATGTGGTGGTGTGCTTCCTGGGCATTAGCTGAACGTGTAGACTCTAAAACCTTGTCACAAATCAAATCTTTGTCCAAGATGATATTCTGCTGCTAAACATGGAAGAAAAGAAGTGGAAGAGCACTGCAACTGTGCTCCTCCAGTCACTTTTACTCCACAGAGACATGCACTGCCCCTGGAAGGAGGGGCTCCCCTCACCCCAAACACTGTGCAAATCTCCACATTTTTGTCACCCCCTGCTTTGAGCCAGGACTAACACTGGTGTGGCTGAAGCCAGTCTGGCACAAAACAAATCTTAATGCCTTTCCCCACAGGAAATCAGCCACAGCAACTCCTCCCCTCCTTCCAGCTCTTTGCTTTGGGAAACTTGACATTATTTTTCTTTTTCAGATTGTTTTGCTGAGAAACCTAACCAGTCACAAGAGTTCCAAGAAATCAGTTCATGTCCAGGTAACACCCCTCCTTACCCCACGAGCAATTTTTTCTTTTCCTCAGAAGAGTGGTAAGAGCCCTGTGTGCCCCAGAGGAAGAGCTAGTTACTGCCCTTCTGATAGACCCTCATGGAGTCCAGAACATTTTCTACTGAGGAATTACAACTTCATATACACTGGGATGGATAAAGTGCTCAACATCTACCAGGTTGTCTCCAAAACAGCATCTCACAAGGTTACAGCCACCAAAGGAGTTTCAAACAAGCCTCACAAATCTGCAGCAGGTGACAGGACTGGAACAACCACCTTATTATCTGGAGAGCTTATTCCTCTCATCTGCTCCTTTGAAAAGACACCCACTGGACCCGAAGGCAGGCAGGGAGGTGGTGCTTATTCTTGAGTCACCCAAGAGACCAAGAAACTGCCTGCTCTCCCCAAAGGGATTAAAAACCTGCATGCACATGAGCTCCTTTCTCTGGGTTTTTATACACAAGGGAGCAGTAAGTGCTGCTTGCTCTGTGGTTCGTGCATATCAGGCTCACATCTAGCCCTTCTGCCTGAACCAGAGTCTGGTGAAGCAGGACATCTAATAATCACATTCTCCTTTGGTCTAGGAACCAAAGAACAACTCAGCAAACCAACTGCTCTGCACAGGATTGATCAAGGTTACTGTTGGTAAAGCTTTGCAGATACTCCTGGTTCTCCCTGAGCTACACAAAGAGCAACAGCTCCGCAAGAGCCCTGCGATGCATCCGGTGTAAGCCTGCCCAGGAGCACTGTTTGCTGCAGAAACCAGCATGCCAGTCCATGAAGTGTGTAAAGCTGAGAGGGAAGGCAGACATATTTTGTAAATCCCATGCTCTACTTTGTTAATCATTTGTTATCTGAGAACAATAAAAAACAGAGCAAGGATTATCAAATGCTTTTATCTCATCAGCCTCCATTTCATACTCAGTCTCTAGATGCAACAACAGCATACACAGACAACATCACTCCGAAATTAATCTGACGTTTATCTTCCTGGTCCACTATTGCTCCAAATACTGTCTCCGGGGAAGGGGGGAGCATCTTTGGGGGCTAAGGCAACAAACCACTGCATTACACCTGTACTGGATGTTCCTCCTTTGTTAAAGCAAGCTGGGCAGCAAGGGGAAAGGCTGCTGGTTTGGATGTTGGGCTCAGAAGTAGGTGAGACTTCCTTGAGAGAGAGGAGACCATCTCCCTGTCCATGCAGCTGGAAAACTTCTGTAGGGAAGAATACAGGAAGAGCAAGAGACATGGTCTACAATGAGCCAGCAGTGCAGGCAGCCTGGGAGGGTCTCTGGCTTGGAGCAGACTCACCCAATCTGCAGGACCAAGAGCAGGACCTCCAAAGGGGCCAGAGGGGACCGGACACTGAGGTGAGTCAGGAAGACACAGAAAATTACTGAACTGAGAGCAAAATCAGGCTGAAAGATTAAACCTGTGCAGCCACAAATGGCCAGGTGGTGGATTTTGAAACCTTTAGATTCTCATCTCCTCATCCAGCAGTCTTTTCTGAGAGTTTTCTGCTTTCCTAGAAACTCCAAGCTTTTTGAAGGGTTTTTTGTAGGAAAAGGTACAGAGGGTCCCCGTCACTGCTTGCAAGCAGCTTTTTTCAGACTGCTGAACCAGCTCTTCCCAATGCACTCACTTGTGAACTCTGGAAAAGCAGCTGTCACAGCCTCAGGACTACATCTGAATCCCTTCAGAGGACATCATGTAGGCAGATGCACATACTTTTCTCTTCCCAAGATCTCAGTGATCTGTATGTGATTGCCCTTGACCAAATCTGGGTAACCTCTTACTGCAGTATGAGATCTAGCTCTCTCTACATGATTATTGACCACAAATTCACCAGAGCACCCTGCTATGCTAACAGCAAGGTGGCTTTTGGTTTGAAACATGGCAAAGGGGCACATCTGTCCAAAAAAGGCCACAAAAAATTCAAAAAAAACCCCACTTGTAGCAGAGACATGTTAAAGAACATCTCCAAAAGCAGAGGCAAAGGGAAGGGTAGGCTCCTGGTGACCTGGGCTATCCTGTGCTCCAACCATGTCAGACTCCCTATAAGATCTGCAGACACATCTGCCTAGGAAACAATCAATCCTACCCCTCTAGTCCTTCTGTTATTTAAAGAAACAAACGTTATTTCATAAGCTGAAAGCCAGTTTAAAATACCACAACAAAGGAGAATAGATACTCATAGCACACAAGAGCTCTGTAGAAGACAGGCTACAGGCAAAGCAAAAGGTTTGCCTGGAATGATCCGTGTATATATCACATATCTTTCTATAAATGTTTGGGTACCACCTGCTTTGCAAGTATTCCTCTTTTCTCCATTTATACATGGCTATAAATACACTTGAATATCCCAATTTAAACCATCCATCCCTTTACAAAGGCTTCCCAAAGGCTGGAATAGACTCTATGCTTTGTGAAAGCCAGCAAGACAAGAATTGAGGAGAGACATTTGGTGACTCATTAGCATAGAGGCTAGAAATGAGGGTAGGGCACAGAAGGCTGCGAGCATCCGAGGCAGGTGAGCCTCTGCAAGAAACCATCTACCCATCAATAAGATCTGCAATAGGCACTCACATGCTTACTCCAAGACAAGGATGCTCTCAATTTACATCACTGCAATATACCAAAAACCCAAGTTGTGCTCAAGTAAGATCAGTAAGTCAGGAGCCTGAATGCTACAGACCCGCACCCAGAGAGCCAGCAGCACCGCGGGACTCTGGATGAAGTTCAAGCAGTACTGCTCCCCAGAGGGTTATGAACTGCAACAGTTGGATCTTGAATCCAAGGCTCTGGGCACCTCCTTGAGTATTCTTTTTTACTATGGAGGTGCAAGCTCTCCATGACATTTGTATTCGGAGGCTGAAAATTCTTGTTCATTCTTCTCTTGACTCACACATCAACTTGACTACAGCTTCTGATCTGTTAACTCCATAGGTCGTTATGCTCCTGCTTTGTATGTTAACTCCACTGAGGCAAAATCACCCAAGCCAGTTCTCAAGCCAGGCTACAAATCATGGCATTAAAGGCACCTAAACACACACTCCCCAGCTCGGCAGCCCAGCAGAGGCTGGCTGAAGAAGCCTCTGCTCTAGAGACTGACTACACGCAGTCATGACACTCTGGGTTAGGTTTCCAAGAGTTGTCCTCTGACACAGCTACCTGCTTCTTATGAGTTGGAGGAAGAAATGCTGCTCCAGGGTGTGCAAAGGGAAGTGGGAACAAACTCAGGATTTGTAGCCAGTGCAAGAACCTCACTGCTTGCCAGGGCTCCTCAGCCCAGTCATACCGATCACATGTAGTCTTGGCATATAGATCTAAGTACAGCAAGTTTTGTTTATGGCCTTTGAGACCCTCGGACACTCCTGTTATGTTGCTCCTCAGTCCTTTGAAAGCCTGTTGACAGCAGTGTGCTTTCTAAACCACCTGCACAAGCTACAGGCTACTCTACTTTCTATGCTGGAATGCTGGCTGACATGGTAAACTTCCAGCAAAATACACAGAGAGTCCGAATTCACTTCCAAAATATTTTTCTAGGTTACTCATTTTGTGTTCCAGCTCGTGTATTTTTGGGAATGCACCACATGGCGCTCCACCTCCAAGACAAACTGCGAGCCCATAGAGAGAAATGCCATGCTGCTTAACCAGCGGAGTGCCAGCTCCTGCACATGAGTGACAGCAGCTTCATAACACAGCATGCTCCCACCTCCTTTAAATCTGGGTTACACCCAAGACAGAAATGCCAGCTGCTAAATATACTAAGGAGTGTAGATGAGACCTACATTTAACAATGGTTTTGGAAGGAAAAGGTCCATGCTCAGCTTTCCATTAATTTTGGAGAAAGAGTCCAATTCTAATGACATGAGGTGTCATGCTGCCAAACATGTAACTGTGCTCAGCTAGCTGGACATCACTCTCCGTCACCACTTGAATTAACAGGCTGATCAAGCACAAATGCAAGAAAAATTGACAAGTCTTCAAATTGGTTTAGGTTACGTGGCCCAGTGCCTGTGAAAGCACTGAACCATGCTGAGCTCTCCTGCACAGTACATCCATGAAGTTCTAGAATGGGGATATCCAACATATAAACTGCAGTGAAAAACTTCTCCTATGATACAGATGACTGTCTCCAAAAGAGCCTTGTCTAATCATGGCATCTTTTGCAAACAGCTCTGCAGTACTGCCCTAAATGTGCTGCTCTCTCCAATGCAAACAAAAGCAGCAGTGGCTATTCCCATGTTATGCTATTCACAGGATTTTCCCATGTCCCTTTCTTGCCCAGCAGCACCACTCTAAAGCAGTGCCTGCATTATCCAGGGTCAGCAGCTCACACAGGCTAAACTAAACCACAGGGACATTTCAACCACTGTTACATAAAGGCCATGGTCAAATGGATCTGTTCAAAGCCAGCCACCTCCTTCCACAACCCCAGCAATTCAGGAGGTCCCACACAGGGTGAAGGCTCTCGCATGTTTCAGCTGGGCATTTGCCCCAGCGAGACATCAGTAGCTTCATCAGCAGTGTCCACCCCCACTCTGTTCATTGCAGGTTTGCCCCACACCATCCATCTCCTCTACCTGTGCCCTGCCAGCACGTTCAGGCTCCCACCCACAGCAGTGGGGTGTGGAGTTGGACTGGGCTGCTCAGCACACATGCACCTGCCGATCCGACACACAGTGAGCAGTGACATTGGCCCCTTCAGCAGCAGTCTACTCTCTGAAGGAGCTTATGATTAAGCCTGGCTGCTTAATCAGAACCAGACCCTTTGGTTCCCTTTGCAGTTTTATTTTCAAGCCTGTTTCTGCTTTGTTTCAGCTCTGCTTCCTACTAATTGACTCGGAGTTTTTCTGTTTTAAGTGAAAAAAACTAAAATCATATGTGAGCATGTATGCCACTGAGCAAAGCAAAGCATTCCAGAGACACAGGGACTGGGAAGCTGTTTAAATGAGATTTTTAACAATGATTTTATCATCAAGCAGCACTTAACTGAAATTTAATGCTGATTTTGCATTTTATTTATCTTATTGAAAAGGTTGCATTGTGACTGGCTCCCAACCATTGCACTGCTCTATTGATCAACAGAGCCCTTCCACCCAGCAGAGCCTTCTGGCTGTGTCAGAGGAAGCAACAGTTAAGTTTTGGGACAGCTAAACAAGCATTTAGCCAAACCTCAGTTTTCCTGTTTTGTAATGCATTTGTGAGTGATCTTTTTTCACTCCTTTGCGGGAAGAGGTACAGGGATGGAAGAAAAACATTCAGATCAAATGCAGAAGAAACATTTGTAGTCCCTTTCATTTAAAAAATAAAACTACCTTAAATTGGTAGACATTCCCATCACTGCTACTACTGTCTCTGCAAAGCAAAACCAAACTTGTCGCCTTTCTTCATTCAAACATGAATAAATGGATTGTGGCCATCAGAAAACAGCATACTCACAGCCAAGAGCTGATCAGACATTTCAACATCTCTAATTCAGAGTTATCCAGTTACCCATGAGCCATGGGAGAGACCTTTAAGTTTCGTCACAGGAAATATGGATTAGGTATTAAATGATGTCTATTGAATAACAGAATTCAGATGGACACAGAAGACAGATTTAACTCTCAGGATGTGCCTTCACGCTGCAGACTGCTTGCAAAAGGCACGGCCACAGGACTGACGTAAATGCTAAGAAAGCATGTAGATTGTATAGAAAACAATTCACTAAAATTAGATTTTTTATGATATGCTTCCCCCCTTCTTCCTCATTAATTAAATGTATCTTTCCCTTACCCATGTAGCACTGCTCCTTGGAGCTTCCCAGAACAAGCTCTTTCGGTTTGGCTTACTGCCCATCCTGCATCATCTGAAGGACAACCTCTTCTGAAGTATCACTGTCATTACTTCAAAACCATCACTGCTACACTACTGCTGTCACTTCCAGCATTTCCAGACTGTGAATTAACTTCTAAGTAGAAAGTATCCTTGTGAGGGTCAGTCTGAATTCTCTGCCCCTTCTCAGGCCGCACAGGAAAGGCAACTCAAATTAACACCGTAAATCCCAGTAATGGATACAGGGCAACTCAGAATCAATTCAGGATGTAATTTCATTATTCATTTAATATAACTGTGGGCTGCTGCCAAAAGGGATGCTCCTGTCCTCCCTCCCTACACCAGCCAGAAATTCCTTCCCCTCCCTCCCTTGCATCAGGTCAGTGATTGCACAGTAACGTTGCAAGTCACGTCTGCTTACTGCTTCCTCAACTGTTTATTCCAGGCCTAGTTTTCACTTGGATCAGTGAACTGACTGAGGAAAAGCCTTTTTCAGCTCCTTGTGTATCACCTTTTTTCTATATCTGTCAAATATAAAGACCTTGCTTTGCGATTTGATTGTAAGCAGCCAGGTTTATGGCAGCGTTAGCTCTTCAGGCAGGTCAGGGAGCGGATAAAGCACGGGCTCACCATGCTGCCAGCAGATACGCAGGGGCCTGCACCTGGATTCCAAATACCCTAAACCTGATCAGTTTAGATAAGATGTATACAGAATGTAACACAGAACTCTGCTTGCTAATCTGAGTTGCCCTGTTGTAGGGCATCATTTCAGGATACAGAGGAAGTAAAGTTTAACCTCTGCAAAGGACCCTCCAGCCCTCTCCTCTGCCCTGTTCCTCGTTCCCTTACGGCCATGACCCCAACCCTGCCCCAGGCAGTGCCTGGCACACCTGCCTGCAACACGAGTGGATTCAGTGCTGACTTTTTGCCAGGCTGCCTGCTGTTCTGGTGAACTGAGCCAGCCTATCGATCCCAGGAACATCAGGGCTGGCTCATGTAATGAGCAGGTCATCTTGAGTGCTATCACACAGCACACGCACAACAACCAAGTGATCAGGCCCAGTCAACATGGGTTTATGAAAGGCAGGTCCTGACAAACTAACATTATCACCTTCTGTGACAAGGTGACCAGCTGAATGGACAAGGGGAAGGCTGTGGATGTGTCTACCTGCACTTCAGTAAAGCCTTTGACACGGTTTCTCACAGCATTCTGACTGAGAAACTGGCTGCCACTGGCCTGGACAGGGAGACCCTCAGCTGGGTTACAAACTGGCTGGATGGCCGGGCCCAAAGGGGGAATGGAGCCAAATCCAGCTGGAGGCCGGTCACGAGTGGCGTCCCCCAGGGCTCAGTCCTGGGGCCAGTTCTGTTCAACGTCTTTGTCAATGACCTGGATGAAGGGATTGAATGTTCCCTCAGTCAGTTTGCAGATGACAATGAGCTGGGAGGAAGTGTTGATCTGCCTGAGGGTGGGGAGGCTCTTCAGAGGGATCTGAACAGGCTGGACCCATGGGCTGAGCCCAACGGGATGAGGTTTAACAAGGCCAAGTGCAGAGTGCTGCACATGGGGCATAACAACCCCACACAGTGCTACAGGCTGGGGGAGACTGGCTGGAGAGCTGT
>VZTU01024264.1:0-18437 GCA_013400835.1 Zapornia atra | reverse complement strand
AAGGGGCTGGAGGGCAAATCCTATGAGGAGCGGCTGAGGGAGCTGGGGGTGTTCAGCCTGGAGAAGAGGAGGCTGAGGGGAGACCTTATCCCTGCCTACACTGACCTGCCAGGAGGGTGCAGAGAGGTGGGCGATGGTCTCTTCAGCCAGGGCACAGGAGATGGGACAAGGAGCAATGGGCTCAAGCTGTGCCATGGCAGGGTCAGCTCAGATGGGAGGGAAAAATTCTTCCCTGAGAGAGTTGTGGGGCTGTGGCACAGGCTGCCCAGGGAGGGGGCTGAGTCCCTACCCCTGGGTGTGTTTAACAGCCAGGGAGATGAGGTGCTCAGGGATCTGAGTCAGCACAGGACAGGGACGGTTGGACTTGATGATCTCAAAGGTCTTTTCCAACCCAGTGATTCTGTGATTCTGTAATGAGGACCAGACATGCAGTGAGTTCTGGAATCAGCTCCAAATCCTGCAGCCTAAGCTGAAGATCATGCATAACATACAGAGTAGGCAAAAAACCAAACAAAGTAGTTAATTCACCACAGTCTTCATGGAGCTCCCTGGATGCAATTAACCAGGGTGATAAATTAACATCTAGTACACATCAGCATGAACATTTATGCTCTTAGTTTCTGAAATGGATAGAAACCCTTTGATAAAACAGGTAATAACATCTTATTAGAGGGTGGAAACAAATATAGGATGCAGCAACTGACCACATCTTCCAGCCACTGTGAGAATCCTCCCTTAGGAGTAATAGGAGCAGTCTATAAACACCTGCATGAACACAACAGACACAGAGGATGGAAACAGCAACTGCTTCAGCAGTAAACTGAGACTGCTCAGTGTGCTCAAAGCTATCAGCTCCCTGCAAGGTATGAGGGGTGTCAGCTCCTCAGAGTACACCGGGATGTATTTGTGTTGGACCCTGGCCTTCCCTCAAGGGAGACCCAATGCACAAGGGCTCCAAGTGACCTGTTTCTAAGGAGTAAACTTGATGCAGGGCCTGTTACTGTTGCTCTTTTTAGGAAACATCATCCTGTAGAACAGGTTTCAGTGGAATGATCTTCTGAAGGATACTAGTGGAATATTGGCTTTTCAACAGAAAACACAGTCCCATCAGGCTAAATGCTGTAGTGTGACAGGAAGCCAGCAAATCTGCCTCACAGACAATTTCAAGAAAAGAAACTATAGAAAAACTGAGGCAACTTGCCATGCAAAATAAAAAAATAGAAAAAGCAACAAAAAGAAGGAATTCTTTAAGGACACTGGAGACTTAAAAATGCTGTATGGGAAGCCCAGGTACTCCGTGCGCCACTATGCAGCATAAAGACAGAGCCACCTTAACTACAAACCCTGCACAACTCAATAGGAAGTTTCAGGAGGCTATCCTAGGAAAGGCTGGAATTCAAGAGAACTGGCAACTTTGTCCAGATGAGCCAAAACAAGAATTCCCACAAAGAACAGTGAACCACAGGCAAATGGGGGAGCCAAGAGGACTAAAAGAAGGAAAGAATCTGAATGGTCCCTTGGCAAAGGATGCTCAAACTGGTAGTTTACTCACTGTGTTACTCAAACAGGTCAGAACCAGGAAGCCAACAGAGTGGATGAGCTCACCAGACCACGACCATGCCCAAGGGGCACTGCCGAGCGGCAGAGCTGTGGAAGGCACCCAGTGAATCCTTGGTATCGGCCATCAGTGCCCTGCTGCCAGGGAAGTCCCACACCAGCATGTTCCATGGCACAGAGCAAGCACACGAGTTAGAGCACCCACTGAAACATCAGGTGGTTCAGCACTCATTAAAACGTTTGGAAGTTAAAACTCAGTGACAAGCTTAATATAAAGCCCACATTTTTATTCTTGCTGCATTTGTAAAACATGGGGGTGGTGGATGTTTTTCCTAAAGCACAGGTTTGCTTTCTATGGTTTTAGCAGGTTGAAGGAGCTCACCCTGTGATCACAGGACCGATGGAGACAGTGTAATGATGGGAGTGAGGAAAAAGGAGAGAGGGATACAAGCCATCATTCAGAAGAACTGTTCATAGAGCTCAAATATTCAAGAGTCTGGAGGTAAACTATTTCAGGTGATTCAAAAAATGCTTTGATCCATTCAGGAGAACTGGGGCGTAAACAGACCCTAGATAGGGGAAAAAAGTAATAAACCAGATATATCCTCCAGTATCCATAGCCCAACCTTCTTGGATCCCGGGAGAGCAATGGTGCAAAGCAGCAGTAAGCTGCCCAGCTCACAGCCGCTCCCCGAACAGCTTCCCCACCGCCACTTGTGGAGAACAGCTGACCAGCTCACTGCTGGGCAGGCCGAACAGCGTCCCTCTTATGACTGTATCTGACACACTTCACGTGAAGCCTTCACCACACATTTCCCTCCAAGCTGAAACAAGCAAGTAGCAGAGAAGCTCCTCAGCGCAGCCCAGGGCCCACAGCCTGTGAGTAGACTACAGAATGACACCAAAGCCTGAAACTAATTCAGCAGGTCAGTCCTGAGAAGCTGTTTCTCAGCAGCATGCTCACAGCCTCTTCTGCAGGTGAGGCTGGCGTGGCAGAGACCTTGCAAGGTTTCCATGTTCAGGGTATGAATGCAATTGCTGAACTGCGTAGGCTGGAAGGGATCTCTGGAGGTCATCTAGCACAACTTCCTACTCCAGGCAGGAGTCATTCCAAAGCTGGATCCAGCTACTCAGGACCTCACAGATTTCAAAATCTCTAAGGATGTGGATTCCAGCATTACACACAGCTCTCATCACAAAAATCATTTCCTTTTATCCAACAGGAACTTGCCTTGCTGCAAAGGGAAGGTATGTGTATAAAAATGGTATTTTTAACCTGAAAATATCACAGATCACAATAAAAACAGAAATCCAAAAGCAGCGACTGTTACAGCCTCGTGTCAGCACTATTTTAAAAATCCCTTTCTAAAATTGTTTAATAATACATAAGGAATCAGATCAGATACTTCATATTAAAGGCATAGATGGAACAAAAATTCATCTCTGGTATATTTTTCAGGGCAGGTGTTAGTATGTCAAAATAACAGGTTTAATAATAAAATTGATCCCTGTCCCTGAAAAAGTACCGAATGCTTTCTAGACTAACACATCTGGGAAACAGCAAAAGACCAGCACCCAGTGCCACCTCCTCTGCTTGGACATCCACATATACTTCAGACAAACTGCTTCTTACCCAGCGTTCTGAAATGCTGCTGTTTTTTCCAAACATAAAGGGTCTTTATTCTCAGGCTTTGTGCTGCAGGAAAACTGTTAAGGCAGCAGTACCCATGAAATCCAGTTTGGTGCCTCTCCCCTTCTCTAATCACCATGAGAATTATGAACATCTTTACCTATGATACACAAGATACTCTTTCATCCCAACATGATGAAACAAAACAAACATTTAATGTAAAGAAACATGCTCTGGAGGCTAAAACAAAGACTAACTCTTTCCAACAGCCCACTTCAACAGCTTGGGAGTAGCCACAACCTTCCAGACATCACTGCAGGCTGTCCAGAGAAGGACTTTGTCAGTGCAATGCTTTAGCAAGTGAGCAGCATTGGCACACCAGCCCTGCCCCTACAAAAGCCTGTTGATAATACCGTCTCTAAAGGCAGGCTAGCTTGTCAGCACTCACCTGGAGAAAAATTATCACTTATTTTTACTTGAGTTTAGCATTTCCTTCCTGTAACATTACATGCACATTTCTCCTCCCTTAACTTTTAAGTAGAATTTAAAGACACTGCTGATGCAGTCACCTCAAAAATAAAGTAAGAGCCCTAGTTAGCTCTGGATTGCTTTTATTCACCTTAAATTACATTTTTCCCCCCCTCCTTCTCCAAGTTTCATTGCTGTACCCTTTTGGGAAATGGCAGATATCTATACCTACCCCATGTCCAGTATCGCAGTATTACAGCCATGAATTCTAAAGAAGCCCTCAAAAGAGATTTAAAATGTTCTGAAGAAGGGTAGTCATACAAGATGCAATTAAGACAGCATTATTCAGGTGAATTGTGCTACTAACAAGTGCCAAACCCAACCATAAAGAATATCACATTAGCTAAAGCCACTGCCGTGGAGCTGAAGTGCCCATTCTCTCCTGAGCCCCCTACTCAGCAATTTAAGCCGAGTTTTAACTGACTGGTTAAGCATCTGCAGAGCAGAACACAACCAGCTACCTGTTAAATCCCCAGGAATCAAATTATTCTGGAACATGTGTAATACTTTAAAAGTAAACTGGTAACAACCCAACTCACTGTTGAATATTCCCTCAACATCTCCAGAGCCTGGTCCAGTCTTGAGCAGAGCTGTACCCAGCTCAGAAGCAAGGGGTCCCCAGGCAGCCACCAGCCTCTCGGGGGAGTGAGGCCCCAGGCTCACACTGTGGCTGAGCACACAGTAGGATGGTTATACCAGAGGGTTATCTGATCCCACCACTCCTCTCCCTACTCTTTCAACCTCCAAATACCTGAGATTTGCAGACTGAGGTAACATCTTTTATTTAACTAGCTGGAAATAATGGTAAGCTTTTGCGAGCAGAAGCCCTCTCCAGATCAGGAGCACATGTTAAACTGAAATACCACTTTATAAAAACTTAAAAGGCTGCTCAGGTGAATTGTGCTTTAAATAAGTGGTATCTCTTTTTACAATTAAGTAAAGAAGTGTTTAGCAAGGTGCTCTGAATCGACCTAAAATGGCAATAAATAACTTTTGTCAACAACTAAGCGAACACAACAAACCACAGGTAATAAACCACACATAACAGCACTTGTACCTTGGAACCCCATCCGGTTTCCATGGATCCAAAACCTTCTCCTCGAGTCTGTCCTTTTCTAAATCCTGTGGAGCAATCCCAAAGTAATGCTACTGGCTGGTACTTTACTGTTGCATTATTTCTGTAGTAGCAGAAGCTGGAACTATCTACCACAACTGTAAGGACATGTCACCATCCCACCGCACTGTCTGACTGGAGGAACATTAGCTCCTGCTGTCACACACATTTAATGCTCCAGTAGCAACCCAAAATACCAGCTACCAGGCTAGGCCATACATCGGGATCTGTACAAGCTGTATTTGACAGTACTGGACATTTCCACCAAAACATCTTCTTGAGAAGTTGTGCTGACTCTGCCCAGTGATGAACAATCAGAGGGGCTGTTTCAGCCTGGCAGGCTCTCATTGACGCCCACTGCAACATTCAAAAGGATTCCTCTTACAAACACAGCTCTAGAGCTAAGCTTTCAAAACTCTGTGAGCAGTGTTCTGATAAAGGGCTAACTGCAGAATAAATCAGCCTAAATCCAGAGAACTGTTCCAACAGATTAAAACCTTTCCACGAAAGGGAAAGGAAGAGGTCCTGCTCCTGCTTTATGAATCTCAATTTTGTTTTGAGCCCATGACTGTTACTTGGCTGTCTTTAGTTCTTTTATGGGAAGAGACAGTGAATAAGGGGTTCATATATGCTCCATACTGCTAAGACTTACATGCTTCCATCATACCCTCTTCAAAGATAAAAAGATATCTCAAAAAGATGAGACCAGAGAGTTTTATTTATTTACAACTTTTTACAGGGAATCCATTTCACACCTTTGATCATTCTTATCAACTGTTTCAGGATCTCTCCCAGTTTCACTGTGACCAGACCAGTACTCACACAGCATTCACAACACTAGGTTAGGGCCTGGTAGCTGCCAAAGGAGATAAAAGTGTCCATCCACTACAGCAGAGGAGAAGTCCTATACTTGTCAGAGAGCTTCAATTAAAAGAGGGATGCTGTGGGAATCATTACAGGCTCCTACTCCTCCCTCCCCCAAAAATGTGTTGGTTTTCTTGGCCCCTTCAGGCAATGCTTCTTATGTCGACATCATGCAACACAGCAAAGTCAGAAGGGATCAGTTTCATCTCTGGCCCGGTACAGGATAAGGAATTTCTCTACAGAATTCCTTCACCGAGCCACACATGCTGGGATTGAACAGTGCCATTCATTCCTCTTGGGATCTTCACAGAATCACAAGGTTGGAAAAGACCTTTAAGATCATCAAGTCCAACCATTCCCACCCTATGCTAAACCATATCCATAAGTACTTCACCTACCTCTTGTTTTTTTTGAGTCAGTGCCAAGTAACTTTCTGTTTAATGAAGGAAACGACACTTTCCATTGCAAACTGATACATGGGTACCTGATACACTCCTCCTGTTAAATATTCATCCTCAGATATGTTTTGGTTTTCCTTCAAATGCAGGTGTAATCAGGGGAGAAACAAGAAACGAGATAAGAGCTCCAAGGCCATGTCTGCAATAACTCTTCAGCCAGACTGGAGTAAGAGAGACTCTCCCCTCACCCCCTGCCCAACAGACTGAGAGTTGTTTTCTACCTTTTATTACTTATTCATCAGTAATGAAACTCATTCTTCATCTAGTCACTGCACAAGAGAAAGACAGCACAGCATTGCTCAACACCGTCCTTACTAGGCCAGTGGCAATGGCCATCACCTAACTGTGGTAACGCAGGTGGGTGCAGAAGAGGCAGCTGCTGTCATTTCTGAGGTGCGACTGCTCACCCCTTAGGAATGATGAGCACACAGGTCTGCCCATTAAAAAAAGGATGGAGCTTCCTGCCAGCTGCACAGAATCACTGCAGGTCTCCTCTGTTCAGCCAGGTAAGGGAAAGGGATGCTGCACCTGCTGCGGCTGCCCTGGGAGCTGGAGGCAGCAGAGCTCGGGCCAGCCCTGGAAGCACAGCACCTCCCACCCCACTCGCTGCCCTTCCCTATCCGTCCTGCTCACACAGATGCTTGAACCCTGCTGCAGGGTAGCAGAGGCCAGTGTGCAGAACAAGTCCCCTGATTTACAGGAAGGTGAGTGACAGTCTTGAATTGAAGGCCCTGGACTATAAAAAGCAATTTTCAGTCTCTGCTGCTGGGAGGGCCTGGGGTTCCCTTCAAAATGCAAAAGCAAATTTGAGCCTAGTGATTTATGATTGGATAAAAATACTTTTCACTTTACTAAAGGAAATGTTTTGAGGTTGGGATTTAAACTGTGAGCCTTTCCTTATCAAATGCTTTGGCAATACTAAGACTGTATTTGCTTAAAACATTTTGGGGCCAACAAGGTGGTGATGCCTTCTCCATAAGCAGTTCATTTTAACGTGGAGACATGATAAAAATAGCAACCTAAGTGCCGTGTTTACAATGAATCCACAGCCCAGAATGACGTTTGAAGGCCAAAGATCTGAGACAACATTAATACATCACATCAAAGAAATCAAGCTATAGAAAAGCAAGATACCCACATTACAACACTTCTCAGTTCAGGCAATTAATGCTTAAGTCAAAAATTAAGCTTTCTGCATGTTTCAAGCCATTTCAATCTTTTTCCAAATAACAACTACCCACCAATCAGAGAAAGTACAGGATTTATATTCTGCAGGCCTCCATAAAAGGCTGAACAGTATTTCTGCCTAAACAGTTCTTATTTTATGAAGTACTGCCAATATTTGTCCTGCCTTTACGTAAAGTCTTAAATTCATATTCCTGCTCTACTGCCTATTTCTTCAAAGGCTACTATACCACACAATGAACTATATTCTATTTCTTCTTTTCCTTTTTTCTTTTTTTTTAAAAGGACAGCATAAGCTTCTCTAACCGTTTTATGGCTTTCATTGTTAAGAAATGGCTGTCTTTATTGAAGAAAAATGAAGCAATTAAAGTCAAGGGGGGTGGGGAAAAGCAGTTATCTCGTGAAATGCTGAAGGAAAAAACCTCCGCTGTCCTACTACTGACAAAAAAATCTAATGCTCAGTGAATGCCTCTTTCATCTGTTGGAGGAATCCTGCACAAGACAATTTCGGAAGCTGGCATTCGAAGCCTGTCTTGGTGTGAAGGTTTGACCCTGGCTGGAGGCTGGATGCCCACCGAAGCTGCTCTGTCACTCCCCTTCTCAGCTGGACAGGGGAGAAAATATCTATTGAGAGGCTGAGGAGTGGAGATAAGGACAGGGAGAGAGCATTCTGCAATCGGTGTCAGGGGCAGAACAGGCTCAACACAGAACAAAGGGAAGAAAACTCTCTGGTTTATGACACTGTCCTGCACTCCCAGTGACACCAGAGTCGGGTGATGAGAAGTGTGACCAGACCTTAAAGCACCTCCCCCCTCCATTAATTTGGAACAGCACAGGACCCCCCTCCTAAGTAACCAACTGGGGAGCTCTGCAAATTATTTTAAAGACTTTTTTATAGTGGTGAGAGTGGCAGCATGTCTATAATTATAGTGGCCTGGAATTTCCCTTGAAAACACTTCACTTGGGCAATTACTACCAAGTGTAACAATACAATCCTTTTTTCTCAGTGTAAGCTGAATCACCAGCAGAAGGGCTTGATGGTCTCATCATACTCTTGAACACACATGGCCAGGCAGCCCTGGCACTGCAGCAGTTGCTGCCCAGATTTCAAGTACTGCTGGAATACCTGGATACAGGAATTATGACACCAAAAATCCTTGATAACAGAACTGTCAGGCAACCCCAAATTTGGGAATAATTGCCAACATTCCTATGCATTTGCAAAGAATTTATGAAGACAACATAGGAGCACACATCACACAAGATGTATCAATTTGTGCTCAACAAGCTTGAACAGGAAACAAACAAAGGAGCAAAAAGCACTTGGTCAGAAAGAAGGGTGCCAATGCCTCCACCACTGTCTGGTGTGACTGTCTCAGGCCAGAGACAGGCCAGAAAGGCTGTGTGCATCCATAACCAGTCAGATCACCTTTACTTGAATAAATAAATAAGAAAAATCTTCCACTTACCACCCAAAGTATAGTTATTTCAGAAAGGAAGATATTGAGGGGGCACGGGGTGTGGAGAGGAGGAATTACATAGGCACTTCCACTGTCTATGCTCTGGCATACCACCACAGTTCAGAAGAAACAGGAAACTTTTCCCCAAGGAAATCCTATTGGCAAAAGTCTCTGACTTCTGGCAGGCCTGCAGCAGAAACCTGGAAGAGTGGCAGGGAGTGCTGCAGCCAAGGCATTAAGCGAGTAACACCTCTGAGCTGGAATCACGTCTGAGACTTGCTCCATGACAGCACAGCCACAGAAAAAGCAGTCAGCAATTACTCACACAAAGCAGTCTGGACATATATCCTCTTACCACGTGCAATACATCCAGACAAGCATATACCATGAATAACCTGAGCTAAAGGACAACAAAATTAACCAGTCTTTAAGCCCCAGTAGCTCTTTTTTTTAAAGAACATTCTTCAATTCAAGCCTCACACTCAGCAACTGCACATAAATTACTCCTTTGAGTGTATAAACCAGGAGAAATGCTGATGATTTCTATTTCCTAACATTTGTGAAACACTGGGGAAGAGATCTGAGAGCTTTCATAAGCAAGAGAGCACACAAGCATTGGGTTTCTCCTGAAGCTTCACTGCCAGCAGGACTTAACCGTGTGGTGATTGTGGCACTTCAGTAGAAGTTTACAAAAGCTTTGTGATCCCCTGAAGTCACAGTCAACTTGCATCAGCTCCTGATTCAGCTGGTCGGTCCCACAACTGAGTGAGTCCAGGAGCAGAACTGCCAGGAGCTCCATAGGATCATGTAAAAACAGTTACAAATGCACCATTTAAAGTACCCAGAGGATAACAAACATCTGGGTACCACCCAGCTGGTGCAGTGTTCTGCTCAGTGTGGTCAAAACAAGTTTTTTAAGCCTTCACTCTCTTATGGCAAGACAGCACATACTGCAAAGTTCCCAGGCTGGGGTACAACTGAGTTGCTGCAGCACAAACCCTGTGTCTCCAGTCCTCCATAGGGATGAAGACCTCACTTGCTTTCTATTTTTTAATATGCCAAAAAGAAGAGAAGAAGAAAAAAAAAAAAAAAAAAAAGAAAATGACACTTTGCTCTCCAAAAACCCAAATTGCTTTAACTTCTCCTTGGAGGCAGAGATGATCTGAACTTCTTCATTAACTCTCTTATACAAAGTTACAGCCTCCTCTGTGGTTTCGTATTCACTCTGCTGGGAAATTTCAGCCCTTTTTGCAATTTAGACATTTGTGTTGAAATCTTCATAACTGAAAAATTGCAGCTCACAGTCCTATGTTGCCATGTGCTGACAGCTCAGTCACAATCATTCGATTATATGAGACAGCAGCATGAGTGAGCCTGGCATCAAACACCACAAAATGACAAAGGTGGCGGCTGCAGGCAGGGGGATGTCACAGCCCGACACTCCCAGACTGGCACAGCAAGTGCCAGGTCTCACCAAGAAGACATCCTGATGGACAATCTTCTAAACTCCTTCTCCTTCCCGTTGCTTCTTCCAACACCATAACAGCAACTACAGCATTTGCTTCGTATAGGCACTATATAATGTGAAATCCTGAAAAATAACACACCTCCTTCTAACACTGTGTCCCGGTGGTCCCACAGCTCAGCTCCCAACTCGAAGGTGTTCTTGGACCCACCCCACACCAAGATCTCACAGGAGGATGACCACACTCACCTTTGTGGGGCAGAGAGCCAAGGGGCCATTCACTGCCAGGCAATGTGGCAAGTGATTCACTCCATTAGCCAAAGACAACTCAGAAGGAATCCCTTTACTGTATGAGTAACCAAAATCATTTAGGGCATACAAGCTCTCTTCTTTTTTTTTTAAATAAGGAAACCTTCCAATTAACTATTTATCTTGAAAATGTCAGAAAAATGTAACTTTGTTCTGCAGCTAAGCAAATCCATGTGCAGATTTTCACCAAGCCCTGTACCTCTCTGTCAACCCACAGATAAAGCTCAGTTGCATTGTCAAATGAGAAAAAAAAAATCTCTGGCTTTCCTGGGGACCGTAAGAAACATATCTGGTAATGTTTTCACCCAAGCTGAAGGGAAAAAAGAAGTTTGAACCTGTAACACGGGCTTTGATGAAAGCCGTGCAAGGATGAACTGCATGAGCAAAACAGCCATGGTCAAGTGTGACGGTCAATAACGCCCCTATCAGCTGGTGAGCGTGCGCTCGCTCAACACTCCCAACACCACTGTAATGATTTTCCAGGCCCAGCAGAGACAAACCACGTGGCACCAGAACTGGCAGCCCAGGAACGCAGACTTAAACCACTCTCAACTCCCCATCTTTTATCATCTGGAAAATAAAGCACAAAACCACACACCAGCCGTCCTTTTCTGGAAGGAAATACACCGATCCAAGTCATACAACCATGTATTTATGCAAATCGAGTTTTTCTTTTTGCCTATGCAAAGGTAGAAACACCTACACAAGAAAAAACAATACATTTCAAATCTGCCACAGCCAAAAGAAACTGTTAAAACCAGAAGTATCTAACTTCAGTTCCCTGCACAAAGACAACACCCAAAAAAACCTTGTCAGAAAGCTGTTATTATCTGTGACAACAAAACTCCTGAATCTGGATATGAATTTTCAAGAACATGCCTGAAAAGCCTATTTAGTGAACAAAAATTTCATTAAAGACCTGTATCATTTGTATTTAGGCAACATAAACATACACAAATCCCAAATAATTCTAGCATTTACAAAACACTGCAAGGGCATCAGCAGCAAAATTTGTGAATGTCTAGTTATATAGTTTTGAAACATTTATGATGCAATTGTTCCTAATAAATTAGAAAAAAGTCCATATGTAGGATAAAAAGTAATACCGCATCCCTGTTAATTTGCAGATATGCACTAAAAATCCCTCCTTCTTCAGTGTCCTTGTTTGAGGAATTCCAGATATCAAACCATGCTCAGGTCATTTTTCTGCCTCAGCACAGTCAGCACATCCAAAAACCAGTCACAAAATCGATCCAATTAGTACCTAGGCATGATTCATGCACCAAGTCATACTAATGTAACTACAGCATCAAACTCATGCCAATTTGAAATACAAAGTGTGAGTCTGTGCACAGACACTTACACTGCCCTCAGTCTAGACTACAGTTGAGCCTGTGAGGTCACAATTTCAAACAGCAGCAGCAAGCATAGAAACATGCACTTATCCAACTGAATTGATTCTAATTAAATCCATACATGTTTATACTATCAGTGCAGCAACACTAAATCAGCATTCATTTATAATTTGTTGGGTTCATTTCCAGCCAGATCTGTTTCCAGACTGGAGTCACTGCACAGCAGCCAGAAGAGGAGCATCAGACAGGGCTGTAAGGATGGGCACAAACCCTCTGTTAGCAGTGACCGAACTGCAATGTAAGGGAACACTCAGATGGCTACTGAACCTGGCAGCACTACAGCTCAAGGGTAAATGGGAAAGCCCGCTCCTGGGCTAGTAACTGCCTAAAAACAGCCCTCAGAGGTAGGCATAGGTGGTCAGCTGTCACAGGGAAGGAGACTGCCAGGAGCTTTTTTGCAGTGGTCTGCTATCACTGTGTTCGTAAACGATCTGGAAAAGGGGGCAAGGAGCAGAGCGAAAATCTCCTGAGGTTATAATCTATTCTGATAGCAAAGAGAAGGGCTGACTGAAGACTGAAAACCCATGAGCACAAGTAATTGGGAAATAAAACAACAGATGAAATTCAGTACAAATAAAGCAGCAGCCCAAAGAAAAATCAACCTAATTTCACGAATAGAGTGATGTGCTCCAAACTGATCATTAACATTCAGGAACTCTCACTGGAGTCATGACAGACCGATAAAAGCAGCAGCTCACCACCATTCAAGATACAAAAAAACAAACCCTCACATTAAGAAATCATTAGTAATTAAACCACCATATAAAGCTACAGGATGTCTGCAGCTTAAATCCTGGGTGCAGCCCCTGTTCCTTCATTTCAGAAGGACATAATGGAAGTGGAAAATATTTTTTTCAAAGGAAACAATGTTTGAAAAGATGAATAATGAAGAATAATCAATTAGGCTAGGGTTTTTCTGCCTGGAAACAGAGACTACTGCAGTGACATATGACATAAGCCTACAAAATCATCAGTTCCATGAAGAAGGTAAACAGAGATCAGTTGTTCATTGTTTTCAAACAATACAAAAGCTAAGAGACACAAAATGAAGCCAGCAGCTGTCAAGTTCAAAAGAAAACAAGCAGAGGTAGTTGGCACCTACAACATTATCTTGTGCTCTGGAAGGTCTCCCCTGGGAGGCATCAGTGCTACACATTTAAATGGACTGGAGACACGGGCAAGTTCACAGAAGAAAAGTACCTTAACCGTTAACAAAACAGATGCCTCTTGACACCCTACAGCTGAAGAGAGACAAGAGGCTATGAGACAAGGTTTATATAATTTGCCTTAACCTCACACTCCTCTTTTTGGTCACTGTCAGGAAAGAACAACAGATTAGGTGGTTCTGCCTCATTCTGTGGCTCTTATTACACAGCAAAAATCAATTACGTCTCCGGTACTCCTCAGCCCTTCTTTGAACTCATTCAACCTACTTACCTGGCAAAAGTTGATCTTTTGGGGAGACGGGGGCTGGATGAGCACCCTGCTTCTTTAGCGAACTGAACTGGTTCAGGAAAACATCCAGTAAGTGCTGGAGGTGGTACAAGACAGGACCAACCCTTTTGCATGCCAACCGGTCATTAGATCAGTCTCAGATGTAACATGCAGCTTCCCCACCAAAATACAGATGAAAAGGAAGCAGCAGATTGCCTATATCCTCTGTTTGAACACATGGAGGAAAGCCGCAATCCCAGCTCTTATAGGGGGAAAAAAAAAGGGCTAGTTTCGCATTTTGAATCCATCTGGTAATTACGAGTAGTCTGGTTACACATGACTGAACAGTAAATGTTACTTTAAAATTAAACATCACATTATAACCTCTGCTGTGTTCATACTATATAAAGGAAGGAACACCCCTTTGGCGAACCAAAACCTATTGTAAACACAGAAACACATCCAAGTCTGGTTAAGGACAAAAGCCAAATGAAAACAAAGCTATTCCTTCCCTTGCATCCCAGAGCATCAATTCACTTATTACATTAAATGGTGCTACATCAGTCACAGAAGCCAAGAGGATATGACCAGACAGAAAAAGGTGAATGATCAACAAGAATATATTAAAATTCCAGCTAGTCTCAGAGTTTAGAATTTACGAGAACAGAACTGAAGACCAAGTGAGATAATTAAAATCTCTCATCAACTCGGATCTGCACAGTAGAGGGCACAGTCACCCAGTCATTCCCACATCAGGAGCAAATTACAACTGCTTTGCTTAATAACTGACCTGATCTGGCCAGAATCCTGAGCATTCCTGGGGTAGATCAATACAGAATTTTATTATTGCTCCCAGACCCCACTCATGAAAACGAGACCAACTCAGATGCATCAAAACACATATTGGGAACATTTTCTTTACACACAGAAACAGTATCAAAACACTCCTTCCTTCTCCTTTATCACAGATTAAGCCAGGCTGTAATAATTACGGACACAAATAGTCTTAACTAGTACTGCACAACTGTCCAACACGAGGCTTAAGAGTGGTAAGCAGCAGAGGCATATTTACTTATATCCAAGATACAGCTGACAGATGATGAGCACAAGATAAACCCTGATAATGGAGGGTTATGGCGTCTGCGCTGCCTACAGAAATAGAACTCGCTGAGGGTTTGGCTTTACCTTTTTCCAGGAAGCAGCACTGGTGGCAATCCAGCTGAGCTGCTATTTGTGGGAATGACAATTTAATAATTAATAATTAAAATCCCAACTCTGTTGCACATGAAAACCTACAAAAAAAAAAAAAAAGCTGATTTCTTCTCTTTTTTTTCCCCCCAAATTTTGAGTTTAGATTATATTGTAGTCATAATTTTTTGAGCTTCTTACTGAAAATACCATACCTATATATTAATACTTTGCTATAACACCTACCTTGACCATGCCACATAGGAATACTTAAGAAAACTGTCCTAGAAGCATCGTTAAGAAAGTTTCCTAGTATGTCTTTAAGAGACAAAAATAAATGTTGTACCTAACAAAGCCTCTAAAATCTAAATGCACCACTACACACACTTACACTTTCCAATGAAGAACATTAAGGTCCTGTCATGTACGACCAATGCAAAATATGAGCTGCAAACAGAAGCACTGGGATGCTTCTGAAGGTGATCAGTGATTAGGAAAATGCAAATCAATCAGGCTTGTTAATTTCAATTAGTTTTTAACCTTAGATACAAAATTAATGGCTAGGAATATAACTACAGCCTCCGATAATGCTGCTTCCAGCAGCTTATTTTTCATTTTACGACACTTCCAGCCTCTACATTTGCAACTATCTCCGTACAAACTGAGCGTAGCCCACGCTACGTTTCTGCCCTCAAGATAGCCAGTTTCAGTGCCTTGTGTGCCACACACATTCTAAGTTTCATCATTTCAAACAAATAAATTGAATTGGAACAGTCGTGACTGATCCCGAGCCCTGTCCACAATCCCAGTCCAATGGTCAATAATCCAAATGAATCCTAGCAAGTCCCTTGTTTCTTCAGGAGTCTATCCCCAGTTTAGAAAGGCACACATTTGGTAAGCTCTGCTCCCCTATGCCAAGGAGATTATTGTGACAAGAAAGCTCCAAGCTGATTTTAAATTCACCTCTTGGATTTTACATGACCTTTTGACTTTTCACCAGCACACTAGAGCTAAACACAGTTTGAGGGGATTTGGAATACAGTTGTCCTCATTTCCACAGAAAAGGGGAGGGAGAAGCTGAAGCAATGTGTCCCCAAATCCTCCAGTCTGAACTGGGGAGACTTGTGAGTGTGCCAGACATGGGAAGCAAAAGGGAATTCTTCTCACACCTCCATCTTCTCATCACTTCAGTATTCAAGAATTCCCCTGGATTCCCTAGATACGCCCCCCTGTCAACAGATCTTTTCTGTTCTCCAGAGCAAAAATACATGTGACCGTCACCCCAGTTCTGCTACAAACTCTGACGGTGATTCTCGCACCGTGACTGCTATATCACGACCCGATCACACACTGGTTCCAGGCTCTTTGGACCTGAGGAGAATCAAGAACCGGATCAGAGACCAGGCTCTCAACTGGGAACACAACACCCCAAGGCTCTGCCACAGGGCCAGCTGATGGCACTGACACACTGGGAAGCCAGTGACAGTGCTTCACAGCAGCATTTGTTTTGTAACACTGCCCTGTCTGCGCTGGACTTCACAAGGATGATTTGACAAGCACCTGCCTTTGCTGCGATGTTCGGGATCTCATTCCCCGGGACTCACATAAAATGCACAAATAAACAGCCATTGACCTAAAGCAGCGATGCCAGCCAACAAAGACATGTTTACAAGCTCTTCCTTCCCCATTCCCATACTGACAGGACTGTACCGAATGAAAAGCCAAACATCCCGATTTTCATTCTCCAGAGCAACACGACAGAGAATTCAGAGATCCGAATACCAGAAGAAAAGCCACCGAGGCGGCAGCCCAGAGCGCTCCGCTCGCAGCAGAACCAGGGGCAGTTTCGAGGCGCTTCTGTTTCCCCCAGCGAAGCCCGGTATGACGAGAGACTGTTCGTTCCCTCAGGCCGGCCCGCGAGGGAGCGGTACTTTCCCCTGGCGTCTCGTCACGGCAGAGCGGGGACCGGGGCCCGTCCTCGGCGGCGGCCTCTCGGCGGGGAAACGCCGGCGCAACCGACCGCCCGGGCGCCCGCGGGCTGCGGCCGCCTCAGTGGGACCCGCCCGGGGACGGCTCAGGTAACTCGCGCGGCGTAACCGCTCACCGGCGGCCCCCGGGGCCGGAGAGAGGCCGCTGCGGGGCNTACCGCGGCGCCTGGTAGCCGCGGAGGACGCGCGGGACGCACCGCGGCCGGGGCTCACCTGGACGGCAGGTACCTCCGCAGCTCCGGCCGCCGCGGCATGCGGGGCGCTCTGCGCCTGCGCGCTGCGCCCCCTAGACGGAGCGTGCGCGGGGGCCTGCCAGGACTACAAACAAGATGGCGGCGCCGGGGCGAGCACCACGGTGGGCTGGTTCTTTCTGCGCTGCCTTCCGGAAGGAGCGACTGGCCCCGCCCCTGCGGCTGCGGCCACCCGCTCGGGCAGAAGATGGCGCTAGCCGCGCGGCTGGGCCCGGTTCCTCCCGACGGCCTCGCCGGCCTGGACCCCTGGCTCACAGCCGTCGCTCGACACCTCGGAGCAGAAGAGGCCCCCGACGCGCCGGCCACGGGCCACCGCGGGGAGCGGGGTCCTAGCCACAGGCGAGGTGCCGGCTGCGGGCGGGTGCCTGCAGCTCCCCCGGGCCCGGAACGCCTCGGGGGGTTTCGTCTCTTTGGCAGGTCCGGGGGGGTTGGTTTGGTTTGGGGTTTTTTTACCTCAGGAGGTAGGACTAAATTCTTGGCCAAACAAACACGCTTGTTCCTTCCCCGACTGGAGGTTCTGGCCGTGTGGAAGTGTCGGGGGAGCCCCCCGCGCTGTGTCCCTGCTCCTTCCCCCGCGTGGCCCACACAGGGCACCGCCGCTCTCGGCAGCACCTGGCGCCTCCAGCGCTGCCCCACGGAGCGCCTGTTCTGCCCTCTGTCCCCCGCCGCCTTTTTCTCCCCTCTTCAGAAGCACCCGCAAGCGGAAGCGCTTGGCTCCCAGGGTAGCACGGCATCCGCACCTCTCGCCTCACCCTTGGTAGCGCCCTTCCCCAGACACTTAAAAACAAATCAGTGCCCAAATTTACCCCGTGTCCCTACTTACTGCTTCTAGCTCAGAAGGCTGTCTCTGAGCGGCGGGGTCATAGCTGGGCAGTATGTAAAACAAACGAGCACCAGACTGTATTGACAGTCGGGGTCGTCCCAGCCCCACACAGCATTGTTGAGGGCTCCGTGCTCCCATCTCTTTATCTCTGAGCCTCAGACCTTCCTCATCACTTCCCTGGATCTGCATGATCCACCTCAGTGATCCACTTCATGGTAGATCCCGGCATCGACTGCCAAGTCAAGTCTGAGCCAGATTCAGTTCAGCACCACAGAAGGAGGCAGTGTTATACTCTCTCTCAAGCCTGAAGACGCAAGTAGTGCTCCGTTTTGCCAACCGACATTGCTGTGACCCTCTCAACACACCCTTTCATTTGTAGCACACCACTGCCTGGATCTGTGAAGGCTATACATTGAAATTCAGGGGCTGTGGTGACCATCTCACCCACAAGTTTCCTAGTTCAACCCAGACAAGTTCCCCTTCTTCTAAAGAACTGCCAAAAGAAAACAGCGTCCAAAGGGAGAGTGTACCCTCCAGAGAGCAGCAAGGACTGCCTGCTCCCAGAGGGATGGGGGCAATGGGCAGGGGCCTAAGCCACCATCCCATCATACCTGAGCAACAGGCAGGGGCCTAAGCCACCATCCCATCATACCTGAGCAAGTTGGGCAGACCTGACCTAAAGATAGCAGCCAGGATCAGTCAAGAGCCCAGCTAATCACGCAAGATTATAGGGATTCACAGAATTCAGAATTATAGGGTTTGGAAGGG
>VZTU01024257.1:0-11400 GCA_013400835.1 Zapornia atra | reverse complement strand
TAGTTCAGGACTATTTTGCAAGTGGAATCAGAAATCAACCCAAAAAACCCCCAAGACAACAAACCCAAAAAAGGCTCTTGGCATCCCATTTTCACACACACAGCCAATGTTCTTGCTTTGACTTGACCCAGAGCGAGGGAGGGAGCACAGCCTGTTCCTCTGACACACTGAGATGCAAAGGGTGTTGGTTCTCTGTTATCAGAAGAGAGTGGTTATCAGCTTACTGTCCTGCTCCATCCATGAGATAAATCTATTTTCTATCACTCTGGGTTATGCCGAACACAACGTGGTTTGGAACAACAGCAAAAGAACTAAAAATCCTTCCCTCCCCCAAGTTGAAAAAGCCCACTCCCCTCTTTTGCATCTGTGATAAAGCTGTATTTTTCTGCCAGAATGCTCACCCCGAAATGTGCTTTAATAGTGCCAGGGCTTATTACATGTAGAGCCAGCTTTTCACGTCACATGAGCCGAGCTTGAAAGCGACTCTCAGCCTCTCTGTGGAATCCACTTGATCCCCGTGCTGAAACGCAGCCCTTTCCAGATGATAGAAAGCACCTGTTTAACAGGGAGCTGGGGCAGGAAAATCCCATGGCCCAGCCAAAACAGCGGGAGGAACTTCTGGGCTATTTAACTGAATTACTCGTTTGGCCACAGAGACTAGATTAGGGGTTACCATCATGATTCAACAAATGTTGTTCCACTGTGAAAGTGTCTCGATGACTTCCTGACCAGGATTGAGTCCCAAGTCTCCTCTGCTCCCACGCAGAGCACGAGGCCAGCACGATCATCCTTTGCTGTGACCATGGGGGACCGGCATTCAGCTGGGAAGGGTACAGGCTGACCAGTGATTAGCCTAATGATGAGGTTTTCCACTTGCAGACCCCTTAGGGCACATCTCGGTGTGAAGCAGGAGGTTCTCCTGTAACACACCACAGGAATGTCCACAGAGAGAAGAGGAGCTGGAGACTGCTCAGGATAAATGCAATGATTTGCTTGGGATCAACAGCTGCAGGGCACTCAGGGTCTTACAAAGTCTGAGTTATTAGGCTTTATCCACATGCAGCTCCTAGTTGTGGCAGGAAGATTAAGCAGTAACTATCATGGAGTGAATTCACACCACCCTCTCCCCTTCTTGCCTTCCCAATACAACACCGGACTCTGATTACTCTTAACCTATAGGTCCAATGCCTGGCATCACTCACAGGGTGATCCATAAAGCATGGGGAGCCCACACAACCCCGCCCCACTGTCAGCCAGCCACCTCCAGCCTCTGTGCTGCAGGAGTCAAAACAACACAGCTAACTTCAGGCAAGTCATGGTGCCTGCAAGACAGACTGCCAAAACCTGACAAGGATGTCTCTTAGAACAAGGGTGCATGAATAAGAGAACAATATGATTTGGAGCAGACAAAAGGCTTGAAATCTGAGCCACCCAAGTATCCAGGCAGCAAAGCACTCTCCAGGAAGAGCCTGTTAAAGGAGAAGGGTTGACATTCACCCAGCTTTCTCAGGAGCAGTCAAAGCAAGGAGAATGAAGATATTTCCGTAGACCTGAAGAGGAACACAGCAAGAGAAGGGACAGCTGGAGCACCCAGCCCAGGGACACAAGGCTTCTGCAAAGGATGGAGTTTAAGAAGCATCTCTGAATATCCTTGACTGTCTAGATGATGTTTCTGTCCAGTTACATATGCAGTACCAATGTTCAAAGTCAATTAGATGAAAGAAAAAACCACCTCTAACTGAACAGAGGAGGGACTCGCTGATCTCAGCATTCAAAAATGATGAGTCACAGGCCATCTAAAACATCACCAAATTAGAAGAAAAGAGAGATGCTTCTCTTATGACGTTTAAATGCCTGGGGCATGGATGCTTCTTGCAGAATTCCCCTGACATGGCGATGAGCAAACATCATTTATAACTGGGAATCTCAACACGCTTCCTGAAACCCAGCCCATAGGAACCTTGGGAAAGAAACTCCTGGGGTGCCACCAAAAAACCATCACGCTACTGGGCTGGGTGACTCTGCTGCAACAGGGGTTTGAGCCTCTTCAGCAGGGCGAGGGCTGAATCACCAGGATGGAGACACCACTGTGGTCCACCGCAAAAGAACTAAAATAAATACTTCACAGGTCGCCAAGCCAGAGTCACCTCACTTCATCTTAGACCGCTGAGAGTTTGACATTCAAGCCTCAGCAGGAGGTCTCTTACAGTCACTGGAGATAGTGGGCACTTTAGAAGATGATTTAACTCGTGGATATCTTTTTTCTTAGGACACTCCTGAAGAGCCCCTCGGGCTCCTGCTGCTTGCAGAGAGGTTCTCCATCATGGCATGAAGGGAGTGCCCCCACCCTCCAGTGAAATTATTCTATTTCCAGCTGTCCCCACTTTTATCTACATTCATGTTTTCCTACCATCCTTTGTTTCCCTGCTCAGTGTTGGCCACATTGGACAAAGTTAGTCTTCTCAGAGCATTTCATTCACAGGATGGTTCCCAAGACAGTGTTCAGTGGGGTCCTTTTGCTGGCCACATCACTCGCATGTCTGTGAGCATTGTGTGACCACATGTTAGGCATGAATCAGGGCATCATCAGCCACACACAGGGAAGGGTTTTGCTCGTGGTATTTTGGTGATGGTGGTTTGGATTTTTTTTTTTGGGTGGGGTTTGGGTGGTTTGGGGTTGTTTTATTTTAAGTAAAATTTGCTGTAAACTTGGGGGGGCTCTCAGCGTTTTTCTGCATCTGCAGCACTACAGCTCTGAAGCTGCAGAGTGGGCGTACTTCCAGTTCTTCCCAGCTCTATCCCAGTATCAATGGCTCACAGGCAGTTGCACTCATAATTGTCATGCCACAGACCATAGAATCATAGACTGGTCTGGGTTGGAAAGGACCCCAAGGATCACAGAGCTCCAACCACCCTGCCACAGGCAGGGCCACCAACCTCCAGGCCTGGAGCTACACAAGGTTGCCCAGGGCCCCAGCTAAACTGGCCTTGAACACTCCCAGGGATGGGGCATCCCCCCCCTCTCGGGGCAGCCTGTTCCAGCCCCTCACCACTCTCTCTGGAAAGAACTTCCCCCTAATATCTAATCTAAACCTTCCTTAAATCCCAAGCCCCAACTTTTTATATGCATTTTAACTTTCAGTCCTCTAACTGAAGAGGAAAAACATTCCCTAACCAAGAACTCCATTCTATTTCCCAAATGACACAGGCCACCTAAACCGCTTTAGCATCAGTCTTCCAGTTTCAGAGAAGAAAATTCAATTTTCAAGAGTCAGGGGAGCACGTGTGAGCACCTGTTGCATCCACCAGGCGCAGGGTACATGAATTCCAGCTTGGAAGAAGCTGCCTCTGAACCGAACCGAGCATCTACTGGCTGCCCCTAACATCTAATCTAACCCTTCTCTCCTTCAGCTTCATTCCATTCCCCTTGTCCTGCCATTATCTACCCTTTTAAAAAGTTGATTCCCCTCCTGTTTGTATGCTCCCTTCGGGTACTGGAAGGCTGCAATGAGGTTCCCCCACACCATACCTGTGAGAAAGGGAAATAATGCCCACTGCAGGAAAGCCAGCGGGCAGAGCTGGCTGGGAGCAGCCTCCTTGCCATGTGTAGAGTTGTGGAGGCTTTTGGTTTAAAGTCACATTTTGGAGGGTGAGAGAATCTTAAGATAGCCTGCTCTGAGTTATTTGGAGTTTCTGAATTTGCAGGCAGCTTTGTCATCGTCGTTCTTCTGTTTCCCTGAATTTGCCTCTCCAGGAAATAAAAAACCCATTTCCTCTCTCCTTCCCACCTCTCACGTGCTCCTGGTGTCAATAGCTGACAGTGACAAGAGAGCCTTTCACATTTCAGTTTATTAGAAAAAGATGAAAATACCTGTAGACCTCCTGTTCAGAGACGTGCAGGCACAGCACTGGCCTCATCGTGAAGCATCTCAGGCAGGTAGATTTTCAAATTGATTTAAGCCATGCAATGAAGTACACTGGCAGAGGGGAAGCCAGAGAAGAGAACTGGAAAAATCTGTATACTGATGTGCTATAGGAAAAGATGAGCTGTTTCAATTGTGGGTTTTTCTTGACTTTTTTTGGGGTGGAGGAAGGATTTCCTGAAAGGTAGGATGTGGCATCAAAACTCTTCTGTCCCCCAGAGCTGGTTCCCATTATAGCTATTGTAATCCTTCATTAAGCCAGGGATGTAAATGCCTGGGCAAGTCCTGAGCACAGGGTGAAACTTGACTATAGGAAGTCCCACCTAACCCTGAGGAGGAGCTTCTTTCCTGGAAGGGTGGCAGAGCCCTGGGCCAGGCTGCCCAGAGAGATTGGGGAGTCTCTGTTTCTGGAGACATTCCAACCCCGTGATCCTGGGCGCTGTCCTATGCAGCCTGCTCAAGGTGATCCTGCTCTGGCAGGGGGTTGGACTGGATGGTCTCCAGAGGCCCCTGCCAACCTCGACTGTTCTGTGATTCTGTGCTGTGAAACTCCCTCTGTGTCCTACATCCATTTGGTGGCTAGAGTTTGCAGGCCACTTGCAAAGTGACAAGGGTAGCCCCAACAAATGGGCTACCTGCAGCTCCCAGCAAGAAGAGCCACAGACACCCCTCATTTCTTCACCCGTAGGGGTTTGATGGTTTGAGGGAGGGACAACTCAGCCTTCAGCTGTATCTCCAAATCCTTTTCATCCTGTCGTGGCAGCTCAAGCAGATGAAATTTCCAAGAAAGAGTTGTGCCAGAAATGGATATGTTATTATGGATATAAACACAGATGAGACATTATCAGTGAAGAAGGGACAGTGTTTACGGTTTCCAAGCAGTAGAATGGATAAATTATTCTCAAGTGCATTCAGCTGCATACCACTACAGACAGCCACCCTGGTCCTCCATAAAATCTTTACAGACCAAACATCTAAGGCTTCTCTCATCCCATGCTGCTTGTGCACCTTGGATTTCACTGGAACAGCTCTTTGACAGGACAAAAATAGTTGTTTGAAGCCTCTAATAACAAGTCCATCTCTTTTTTTTGGTGAAGTGTTTCTGTGATACTGGTGCTTTGCTCAGCCAGAACTGAGGGGGAGCCAACCTGCCTCCCCAGCACCTTTATCCCCTCCACAGCCCTGCGGGTGTTTCTGCTCACTGCAAACATGGCTTGGTACCAGCTGTGTGCAGACGGGGCATTCCGCGCTCTCATTTTGGGGATATCCTTAAACAAAACCATTTATTGCAGGATAACACGTGGCAGATTGTCAACCTCAGGCTCTCTCAGGTAATTACCTTGCATCTAGAAGGGGAAGAAAGCTCCACCAACTTGCCATCACCATAAATCAGCCATCTGCAGAATGTAAGCCGGCGTGACGTGGCTCTATCAGCACTTACAGCAAGGAGTGCTTCACGGAGGTTTACACAAGTTATTTCCATCTTTCCTAGAAGAAACCTTGGGCTGTGAGTTAATAAACTTTCCAGGGGACATGATGAAAACCCACCCATCAGTACTGACCTCCGGGGTTCAGTCACTGAGCTCATAAAAAGGAGAAGTTCTCCTTACTAATGAAAGGAACTAAGAGAGTTAAGTTTATCTCTGAATGTTTTAGGGAAGAAGGTCACTTACAGCACATCGTGATGTCATTGCAAGTGAGGTGTTTTAGGAAGAATTTGACAGATCACGGCTGGGGTTGGGGGCGGGGGCGGGGAGAGGCGAGTCATCAAGCCAAAAACAGTGGTGAAACTCCTACTGACCCCGGTGGGGCAGGGACAGGCTCCATGTGTAAGGCTTCACGGCCCACCTGCTAATCCAGCTCTGCAGCACTGACTGCAGGAGCAGAGGCTCTTCTCCAAGTCCAGCAGCCCTTTTGGAGTATGTTTTCCTGTGATCACATTTCCTCTTAAATCCTGGGGGCAGGTAACCCTGCCAACCCTAAACCAACCCTGGAGCCAAGAGCGCCCTGCGACATTGTTCTCCTCTCCACTCCTTCAGAATCTGTACAGATGGCCTGCTGAGAGCAACACCCCCTCCCTGATGCCCTCAGGGTGCAAGATAACCCCTAATTCTTGGAAATCTGAGCAGCCTGACACACGGGCGAGAGCAAATACCCATCATATATTGCACAGTTACATCAATACTACAGAAAACATGGGATCAGGGGAAAAAACATGGGATGTTTTTCCCTCCCTGCAAAGTCACCTTTGGGAAGAGCAGCCAGAGATGCGGCCTAGTGCGTGCTCCCTTTCCTAATTTCACCCGCAGCCCCGGGGAAAGCACCACCACTCCGTACGACTCCCCAGCACTTAGCAATTTCTTAATACTTGGTGTGTTTGCAAAGCTGCTTTGCTTCCTGTTATGTCTACTCCAGTTCTCATGGCTTTATGCAGCATTATAAATCAGCAACTGCCTCCAACCAGGGAGCTGGGAGTATCAATAATGAAAGTAGACGTGCGGATGGATTTTACTTGACTTGGTGACACAATGAGCCTCACGCTAGTTTTCTTTGCCTCTCTTTTGCCATACAGAGCTGCTCTCTAGTGCAAAGCAGAACCCCACCAGCTATGGCCAGGTACCTGCAGGGTAGCACCAAACCCGCCGAAGTTGGCCCAGAGACTTGACAACACTTCTAAAATGCGTCCTTGCCAAGCAGTTAAAAGAGCCAAATAGTGAGAACAGGAATCCACAAACCCATTGTAAGTTCATCTGTTAAAGAAAAAAAAAATTAACCCCAAACAAACCCCCAAAACATACTGAGCTGCACTTTCCATGACACCATCTCATTCCTGGCTGCTTTCTGTCTCTCACCATGCCCCAAGATATCACTTTTCTTCTCAGAGCATCACTGTATCAGTACCTAGTTAGCAATTTTGCTCACAGGAAATAATTCTTGTTTTACTGTCATTGGCAACCCTGCTCTGAAGCCAAACCTCCCTCCATGCAGGAGAGGAAGAACTTCTCAGGGACCTTAATCCCAAGGGAATTTGGGTTAATCACTACAGGAGGAGGCATGGGAGCTCTGAAGTCTCCCTAGTGTCCCTACGAAGTCAACGCCCATCCACCAGCAAAGAAACTGCATTGCTCCCATACTCTGCTCCCAACCCACCCATCATACTCTATCTCCACCCTTCCTTCCTCCTCTTGGTCTGCCAGCCACATGCTCATGAAGGGAGATGGTAAGGAAAAACATTCTTGTACAAGAAAGTTTGATTTCACATTGTGGATTTAAAACCAATAAGCAAGCCATCTAAGCAAGCTATTTGCTCCCCCCTCACTCCCCAGCCTCAGCTCAGGAAATCCCTAAGTGGGGGCTTTCTGAATGCCAGAAAGAGCCAGAAGTAGTGAACTCATACTTATGTCCAAAGAGATAGGCAGGAGCTGAGACAGGACACACCTAATAGAGAAAGTCACAGGGGTTTGGGGCTGTCCTTCTTCCTTTCCCCCATCTTATTCATATCACAGGTCTCACAACCCTCTCCTTGCCCCGCGAATGTGCTGGAGGTCACCTGACCCATGTCCAGCTCCCTGTCCAGCAACCCCTTACCCAAAGAGCACTGGCCAGTCCCAGCTCACACTTGTGTGTACAAGGCACTACTAGGTTAAAATACGATACCAAGAAAGCACCAGCCCAAGTGCCAAGGGGGCAGGATGAAGAGACGATCCTTTGACAGCCCCTCCTGGGTTTCTGATGGCTGCTCCACTTCATTACTGCATCCCCTCATCACCACCTCCACGAAAACACAGGACACAGGAGTTGCTCCAGACATCGCCATAGGAACCATCTCATCTACAGCCAGTAGAAGCAGAGGAGCATTTCCAGAAGATGGATCATCCCAACATAAAAAGCACTGTGTAAGAGCACACACGGGCAAATGGCTTTGAGAGGAAGGTTGGTCCCAGGTTAAAAAACCCACATTTAAAAAAAACCAACAATATTACACTGGGGCCAATTGCTTCCTGTCTCTTTCCAGCAGCTATGGAGACAGGTGGGATGACTTTCTTCCTTCAGCAGCCAAGTGGGGCACAGCTCATCTTCACAACAGGGAAGATATCAAAGATTACTTTATTGTAAATAGAATTTGTACCTCATATCACAACGCTGTGAAACAGGAAAAACATGCAGAGGATTTTGGGCAAGGGTGTGTGCCTTAATTCCCCAAATACCCAGGGATGGATGATTTCTACGCAGAGTGTTGCACGCCAGAAGTTTTAGTGAAGTGCAGTGCTTCTCAGGGCCTGAATGAGGAAATTACCTCATCCTTTTATTTTTCAGAAATCCCAGTTCTTCAAACTCTGTAACAAACTTCTGCAATTCACTTTCTTCATTCCCTACAGTAGTGAGAATTCTGCTTTTGTAAATGTATTCTGATGGAGAACTCCATCACATTGTAGTTCTATTAAAACAGAGCTTCAGATCCTAGAATCACCTGGGTTGGAAGAGACCCCTTTGATCATTGAGTCCATAACTTCAAGAACTGATTCCAAAATCAAAGATTTATATTCTGAGTTTATATATTCGTTATATATTCTGAGTATATCTAAACCAACAATAAATATGATTTTAAATGCTAAAGGGTAACCTGGACAAATGAACCATATGCTTGAAGAAGTGTTCATACAGTGTTAATGACAATCATTTTTTCCCCAAAATTTATTTGAAATTAGGAGTCCTCTATTTGTCCAAGCAGTTCTTCCACATAAGAAAAGTAACCACACTGCATTCTCCAAGAATAACAACATGTAGACACATAAAATAAAAATGCTATTCTAATAGAATAGGTAAACAGTCAAAATAAGAAAGCCAGGATATGAATAATTCATGATAACTTGTTTTCCAAACATTATCCTTTCCAGCTCCATTAACCTTCCAAGAGTTATATCAGACCTTCAGCCAGGAAACATTATTCAGACAAGTCTAGTAAGAGACTAGAATAATGTCTTAAGAAGGAAAATCCCCTAGTTAATTTGTCAACATAAACCACTCGAAAGCCCCTAAAAAGTGGAAAAAAAAAAAAAGAGGCAGCAGTATCTTTGTTCTCTAGTTTGCAGCCACAGCCTGTCAGAAGATGAAATGCAAGAGGCCCTAATTACCAGAGCTAGCGATACCGTAACCTTAGCTACATAAAGCTAACATTCAACAGCACAGTCATACAAGGACTGAGGAGAATATCCCACAGCTAAGTGAGGATGGCTGCCTGCACATCCACCCACACCAGCTTGCCTTCCTCCTCATGCCTCCAAAATAACGACCCCCATCGACCGCAGCAAGTGCTCGAGAAGAAAGTCAGTGGAAATAAAACACTCACCTCTTTTTGGAGTGAACCTCTTAGCTGGAAATAAAGCCTATAAACCATCCTCTAAGCCATGGCGTGGTGTGAAGGCATCTCTACCCCCACCACCCATCCTTCTTCTGCCACCCCAGTGATGCTCCAGCCTCACTGCCCAGCTCCTCACAAGGCTCACAGGGGGAGGCCAACCTGACTTATTACCCCTCCCAGCTGATGGAATAATTAGCCACGGGGGTGATTGTGCTCTAGACCCCGTCTTTGTGACCAAGCTCTCCTGAGAAACCAGGGAAACCCATGCAAAGCTGTTGAATTTGGGCAGTGGTTTTACTACAGGTTTATCTTCTGCAGAAGAACTTCTTCCAGGTGAGGGTGAGGGAGCCCTGGGACAAGTTGTCCCCCACAGAGGGTGGTGTGGAGTCTCCTTCTCCGGAGAGATTCCAGCCCCATCTGGACACTGACCTGTCTGACCTGTCCTAGGAACCCTGCTATGGCAGGGGGGTTGGACCTGATGGGCTCTGGAGCTCCTTTCCAACCCCAACAGTTCTGTGATTCTGTGATTCATCTCCCAGTTTTCACCCATGTACCTGAACTCAGCCTGAGCACTTTGCTTTGAGTTTGGTGAGCTCAGCAGCATTCCTCTGTTCAGGAGTGGACTTACCACATCTCCAGTGAGAGGTTTTTTTCCTGAGCTTTTTGATCATATTTGGATTTCTGAAACAAACCTACCCGTCCTCGTCTGACAGAGACACTCCTTGTTTGGCATGACATACTTCTGGTAATTAATTACAGATCTACTCAGAAATGATCTACCAGAACTTGCCCTTACAGGTGAGTTAAATCTTTCAGTGCCATTTCTGAGGCTGTTCCAGGTGACAAAGAACACCTTCAGATGGGCTGCACCGAAGGGAGAGGGGACCAACTTCATACCAAGAGAGGACTGAATTTGATGGCCATGTAGCTCTCAACCCTCCGCATTTTATGGGCTTCAGAGACCGTCCAGATTTACATGAAACAGAGTTCAAGCAGCTGCTGTTAGAGCAAGTAGTTACCTGTGTGTTTCCTTGTATGGCCAAGTTCTCACAGGCACCTGCAGCAGCTTCGTCATTGCGTGAATTGGGTGGTGAGGAAATCAGGCTCCTAGGTGAAAGCGAAAGCTCTGAGTAAGTCCTCTCAGCATCGTGGGTTAACCCCAGCCAGCAGCTCCCCCCCAGCAGGATGGGGAAAGAATCGGAAGAGAGAAAGTGAGAAAACTCGTGGGTTGAGTTAAGAGGGCTTAGCAGGTAAAGCAAACGCCCTGCATGCAAGCAAGAAAGCCCAAAGAATTCATTCCCCACTTCCCACAGCAGCCAGGAAAGCATCCCACCTACAACAGCCCAAAGAATTCATTCCCCACTTCTCACAGCAGCCAGGAAAGCAACCCACCTACAGCAAGGACTTTGGGAGACAAGCACCATCGCTCTGAATGTCACCCTCCTCCTTCCCCCAGCTTTATATGCTGAGATGACATCACATGGTATGGAACAAACCTTTGGTCACTGGGGCCAGCTGTCCCCCTCCCAACTCCTTGTGCAGCCCCAACTAGCTTGTTGGTGGGGTGAGTAGCTAAACAGCCCTTGGCTCTGTGTCAGCACTGCTCAGCAGTGACAAACACACCCCTGCATTACCAATGCTGCTTCCAGCACAGATCCAAAGCATAGCCCCATACCACTACTGTGAAGAAAACAATCCCAGCCAAAACCAGCACACCATTAATTGATAACTGATAATTAACAGATGAATTCCTTTGCTTATTAGGTGCTTTTCACCTAAAAAAAAAAAGAATATCCATTAAAAGAATTAAAAGTAGGGTAGGATGGATTTTTGGGTCCATCCCTCCAGCCAAAAAGAGAACAGGTAGTGCACAAAGCCATGCTTCAGCTCTGCCCCAGATAAAGTCTCACGATGATGGGAATGAGTAAGAAGGTTACCTCATGTCCTGCGTGTTTCACCTGTCCCCTTGCACTGCATGGCATGATATCCACTGCTTCTGCAGCCGAAAATTTAAGAGCCTTTTGATCTCCAGTGCATCTTTGAAACATACTGTGAGGTCTCAAACATCTCCTAATACCAAAGTCTGTGCTTCTGTCCTCCCCTATGAAGAGAGGC
>VZTU01024256.1:0-120386 GCA_013400835.1 Zapornia atra | reverse complement strand
TAAGGGCTGGAGATTCTCCTTGCACCTCCTTTTACTGTTAATATAGATATAGAAGGACTTTTTATTATCTTTTACAGAACTGGCCAGTCTGAGTTCCAGTTCAGCTTTAGCCCTTCTGACTTTCTCCCTACATGATCTCACTACATTCCTATAGTTGTCCCAAGACACCTGCCCCTTCTTTCAAAACTCATATTTTTCCCTCTTTTCCTGAATATCTTCCTGGACCTCTCTACTCAGCCAAGCTGGCTTCCTTCCTCACCAACTCCTCTTCCGACAGACTGGGACAGCCTGTGCTTGTGCCACCAAGATTTCCTTCTTGCAACCCTGTTGGGCTCCTTTGCCCTCCAGGGCTGCCTCCCATGGACTTTCTGAACAGTCCAAAGTCAGCCCTACAGAAGTCTAAGGTACTTGTTCTGCTATCTCCCTTCCTTATGTTTCCCAGTTACTAAGAGTTCTATCAGCTCATGATCACTATGCCCGAGGCGTCCTCCAACCTTCACATCCCCCACTAGACCTTCTCTGTTGACAAACAACAAGTCCAGCAGGGCACCTTCCCTGGTTGGTTCATTCACCAGCTGGGTCAGAAAGTTGTCTTCCAAACACTCCAGGAATCTGCCAGACTGCTTCCTCCCTGCTGTATTGTACCTCCAGGAGACATCTGGTAAGTTGAAGTCCTCAATAAGGATGCGAAACTTCTCCCATTTGTTTAAAAAACAACTCATCAGCTTCCTCCTCCTGGTCAGGTGGTCTATAGTAGACTCCCATCACTATATCTCCCTGATTTCGTGCACCTCTGATGTTCACCCAGAGACACTCAACCCTGTCTTCACCATACACCAGCTCCAGGCTGTCAAAGCATTCTCTGACATACAGGGCTACCCCACCTCCTCTCCTACCCAGCCTGTCATGTCTGTATAGTTTATAACCAGCAACTGCAGCACTCCAGTCATGTGGATTATACCACCATGTTTCTATGATGGCAATCACATCATAGTCTCCTTTAGTTACAAGGACTTCTAATTCCTCTTGTTCGTTACCCATGCTGCATGCATTGGTGTAGATGCACTTCATCTTGTGAGGCTATTAAGGGAAGCCTTGCTTCCTAACTGACGGCTGGTTATGTTACCTAGTCCATCACTAATAGTTACATCTTTGAATTAGCACACTATCCCCCTGGTTAACTAGGGTGGCTGACCAGAGGTCATTGCCAGCACACCATCCCTCAGTAACTCTACCACCACACCCAGGCTTTTTTCCATCTAGCCTGGCCCTGTCCCCCTCCCCCTTCTTATCTAGTTTAAAGCTCTATTAATGAGAGGTTTTTGGCTGTATTTCCTGAAAAGATAGCCAGTTCCCTCACTATCAGCTGTTGGGTGTAAGAAATGACTGACTTAGAGAAGCACCGATTTTTCCATTTCTCCATTCCCTCTCTGCTCAGAGATGGAACTTCTTGCCTTAGTTTATTGTCTTATTTGGTCGTATATTTTCTTTTCTTACTAACAGTGCCAGCCAAACCTAATGACCCATTAGGCTAACCAGGAAAAACCTAGCTTTTATGATTGTCATACCAATATGACTCAAGAAAGAGAGGATCTAGAATGTATATGTTACCTATGTATTATATATTCCATGTATCTACTATCTATTATCACATTTCCTTACTTAACTGTCAAACCAGCAGTTCTTCATGTTTTCAGCATAGAGAACTACTGAAGTAACACTGAGTTCATGCATTAAGGTTTGAGTGTTGTGCTTATGGTGAAATGGAAGCTACTGTACCTGTATAATTCCTCCATATTTTCCCTGCTTTACAAAGAAAAAAGACAATTTAAGTGTCTCTTAATTTAAAATTTGGTTAGATAATATTTAGCATGCTCTGATGTCCAAAGAAAACAGAGTCAAAACCTTTTTTGAATGCTAGATACGTGCTGTTGAAAGGTGGGACACAAAAAAATAGGAATAAAAGCATGTGCTAAAATATGTCTTTAGGGAGATAGTTGTGGGTTTGGTTTTTTTAAAAATAGGTCTACACTTATAACACGGTGGCTGTGGTTATGCTATAATTAGAATGTAATTACATTGTCTTTGTAACTCTGGTTACATGTAATTAACATTAATGCATATGAGGAAATAAACTACATATCTGAATTGCTTATTAGTACCCTGTTAGGAATGGAGCCTATAAACATATATGGAAGTTTACTCACCAAATATTTTCATTGGCTGTTCCTGAATAACTCATGTGACTAAAGGAATGAATGAGTGTTTGTAGGCAGCAACCCTGAGATTCTAATGAAAATTAACATGAAGTTAACTGCACTAACCACATTGGATTTACCAGCTGGAATTACCCTGAAGTAACACTTTGACTTTTTTTTTTTTTTTTTTGTGGTAGACATGTAAAGGATTGGTTGTGCTACAGAGGAGTTAGTGCTCCAAGTACAGTGGAATCCAACCAGTTCAGACAATGCCATAGAGTGAAGCTGGCTTTTTTGGGTTTTTTTTAAAAGTTTTTTATATACACTTGTTTGCAACTGAAATCTGGCCCAGGACTTCATAGTTCCAGCAGAAGCTAACCATTTAAAAAATAGCTAGTAGCAAGAGCTAGGAGTTTTCCATGTACGGCAAAATCCAATATTTTCAGCCTTTCTATAAAAGTGGTAAGAAGCAGGGCTCCTTTGTATCCTGACATTCATAAAGGGATTGTAAGTAATGAGCATATTTGTAATAAGACACCTCGCACAGAAAGTTGGAGTCTTTAAAGAGCTCAGTAGGGAAAAAATACTATTCTCTGAAAACTAGTATTTTTCCTTCCCTTTAAAATCTTAACTTTTCTTGTATAAAGAAAGATGGGGACTTACTCTCACATGACACATAGAAGAGGAAGAAATTTTGCATATAGGGATGTATCTATCATCTAAGTTAAAAAACAATTAATGTCCAAATGCCATCCATTTCCAGCCTTTCTGCTCATCCCCCAATATATATGATAACCTCGTAATGAATGAATATCAGAAATAGCTTTTTATAGATTAGATGCATGATAGACTACGCTGCTTCTGGGAGTCTACTGTGGCAATGGCCATTGAACTGAGAATTTACATGACCAACCATTATAATCGATCCAGTCTGTATTTTAGATAGCCCCTAAATACATATCAGTGTGACAAATGGAAATGTCTGTACTGTACAGGCCTCTTGTGCTTCAGTAGGATCATAAATACTTATTGACACATAGCCCGCTCAAAATGAACCTCAATTTAATGAAGTAGAAACGGGATTTTGGAGCCTGTTGAAAAATACTGTATTCTGTTAATTACAGATCCCTTTAAAGTTATTTTGTAGGCAGAAAAAACTTCCTAATGAGTAAAATCTTGTCACACATATGGTCAATAGTGTGGTTACATGTGGGGAATGGTCATGCAGAAGTGGAGCAAAAGCAAGACTTCACAGTCGTTTCTTCCCTGCAGAATGGAGATTTATCAGCTGTGAGGCTTCCTGTGTCTCTGTTCCCCCTATGGAAAAGTGCTGAAGGTATAGGGCATCTGTAATACACATGCACTCTGTGAACCTTTACAGTATAAATAAGAGATACCATCACCTGAGGAGGCTCCCGAGTTTTGCCTCCCAGGTATCTCAGGGAAATAGGTTTTTTTTTTTTTTAAATTTATTTTGTGGGTGAAGTGGGGAGCATTGTGAACCTATTTACACCATTCCTCTAATGGGGGCTGAGCAGAGGAATGGAAATTTTGGCACCAGTCGTACACACTAAATCAGGTTGTAGTACATGTCATAAGCCCGATGCTTTGTTAATGTTTTTATCTTTAAGCATTTATCACAAAGATGTTATGCTGCCAGAAGATACTGATTACTGATATTGATTACAGTTAGTGTTATCTGTTATCACTGAAATACAAAATTTCACTGGCTGTGGTGGAAACTTCTTGGGTTTCAATAGCAGGTATTCAGTCACTTGAATTTAGGCACATGTTAGCATTTCAGATGCTCAGAGTATGCAAAATATTTTCATGGGACTAGCAGGACCTTAAGGAGACCTGGAGTCTTCAAAGTGACCCCCAAAATATGTTTAGAGCAAAGAAACAGCTGACTACCTTTCCTTTCCAGCAGTCACTCACTAATTACAGCCAGTGTCATGCATCCCCTTGCACTGAAAGAAGAAATGATCTCACAATTATAAGCAGAAAACTGCTCTGTAACTATTACAAGCATTTGGTCTGCATGGGAAGGAGAAAGCTGCAGTCAGGGGTTGCACCAAGACAGATGAACCTAAAAGAAGGGTGAAATTTGAGGATCTCATTCTCTATTGTGCCATCATAATTTTTATAACTATAAAGGAAATATCAAAGTGGGGTGTGTGTGTGGGGGTGGGTGTGTGTGGGTGTGTGTGTGGGTGTGTGTGTGTGTGTGAGGCATGTGCTCAACTGAGTATGGTAGCATTTTGTCTCCACTATGCACAGGTGCAGAAGACAGAAACAGTCCAAAAGTCTGAATTTCTAGCTTGCTTGATTTGTCACAGTTTTAATTCCTTAATGCAAGTCATGTTTTGTTTGCTGAAAGGAGTTTTAGGTTTAAAAGTTAATTTTAAATTTAAAAAGTTTCTATTTTTTGAAGCCAGAAAACAAAGAGTATTTGTAGATAATATCTTTTTTGTTTGTTCAAGTTCTCCACCATAACTGAATAGGCAGGATACTTCCTTTCCTGAAACCAATGGGCTTTAGCATGCAGTTCTTCCTGCAAAGAGTTAATTGAAGCAAATAAAGTTCTTAAATTGTTAATAATCCTCCCAATTTGATCTTGTTCTTTTTCCCCCTCAAGCAGTAAGAGGATAAGTGCGAGTGATAGCCAGATTTATAAATTATTTCTTGCGAGCTGAATGCTTTAAAAGGGAATATAAAAATCTGCTATGTGTCAGGCGATCCATGGAGGCATTAGCAAGCGTGGCTGATTCTCAGTCCCCTGAAAGCAGGAGTGATAATTTGTAAATCTAGGAACTGTACGTGGAGAATGGTAATTTGTCATTAGTAAGATTAACATGATCAAGGGAATAGAATGGATTATTTACATATAAAATACAGAAGATCATTGATGCAGCTGTGATGAATAAATACATTTTGATAAAATTAAGTCAATATTTTTGGGAATCAATACAAGAGTTTTTAGCTGTCATATAACACTGCAGCTTATCTTTTATGGTGTATAAAATATATTGCCTATTTAAGAATGGTTAGATAGACGGATTTTTTGGCCTGGGCTTCTTTGTTTAATCTACCTGTAGAACAATCTTTTAAAAACACTGTACATGTAGCCACAAATTACTTTTCTTAGTTCGTTTAGAATGAAATACCACTTACGATGTAGACTATCTGAGCACTCATATACTATTTAAAGGGACATGACATTTTTATTATTGCAGTTTCATATTCTAGTTAATTTTTTTTTGTTCAAATAGATTTGCCTTCTTGCAGAGAGAAACTATCACAAATAATTTAATACATTTTGATCATGTTTTCAATGCTGACCGAATTACAGTTGCTGACATGGTTCATTTACTTACACAAACTGTTCTTATGCTCACACTGTTGCTCAAAAATTCAACATTATCAGGTGGAAAAAAATTGCATGAAGATAGGAAACCATTATCCTGACCACTAAGCAATGCAGAATGTAATATCAATTGGCAAGTTGTTAACTCTGATTTTCAAATACACCATTTGCAATGACTTGTAACTACCTACAATAAGTGGTTATAACCTTTTTTTTTAAATTTTATGAAAGCTTCAGTAAACTATGCTATCATAGTGTTTAAAGAATTTAAAGCAAATTACTTGAGGAATATTGCTCAAAGCAAGTGCTATGCAAGGCAGTAAGTGACTTTTGTGGGTGACTGAGCACTGAAGCAAAGCTATGAGGTTTGCTAATGTAGACACTGTTTATTTGCATGAAGATTCCTTTGCTACAGATGTTCTTGACAAAACCAGTTCTTGATCTTGCTGATGTGAATATGTGCAATGCTACACGTGTGTAGATGCAGGGAGTTCAGTGGGATTGCTCATGTGCATAAAACTGTCTGCCTGCATGTCCAAGGCTCAGGGCATTGGAGAGATTTAATGATTAAAAGGTGACATGGAGGCATTTTTGTTATATTTTATCATACTGTGAAAAATCAGAAGTCAGCCTTAGTTACAGGATTACTCTTCTAACAGAACAGGATATCCAAGAAAATAAAACAAACCAGAAGACAACATTGTTTTGTAGCAGTATAAGCTTTGAACATTCTCTGCCGTAGGTTGCTCAGACTTCCATTGACATCACGAGGGGGCTGTGTTTAGGTGAATAATTTTTTTGGCAAGGGCAAACAAATGAATAAATGCTCAAGGGAGAGCTAAGCTAAAAGAGAAGGCCAGAAATCCAGGACTCATCCATGTAAGGTTACTATGACTTTACACACAACCACAGTATTTCACTCAGTTACATGATTTTGCTTGTAATCAGAACAATTGATTCACAAATGCATTAGCTTGCAATAATCACCTATTTTCTGACCAAACTTTTGGCCACAGAGGGCTCAAAATGGCTCTATTTGCACTAATACACAGAAATAAGTAAAAGGGGGGGTGGATGTATGCGTGCATGCACAGGAAGACACACATAATATGGACACATCTGAACAGCCACCCCATAGAACATAGCTTAGAAAGGCAGCTTTTTTATTATCAGCTTTGTCATTTCAACAGTGGAGGCTTGACCATATGAAGGCTTATCCTATTCTGCTCCAAAATGAACCTTAATGTCTTCAGTGGCCAGATAGACAACTAACTCCATAGAAATTGCAAATTCTTTTGTGCTTCAGTTTTATGTCTTTAAAAAATGTGGATTACAATGACTGCATATTTTCTTAACAGGAAAACATGAATAAATTCGTGCTTTTATTGTTTTGAAATCTGGATGAAGGCTGGAATTTTCAGAGAAAACTAAGGTTTTGTGAGAGATGCATGGGTCTCATCTGAGGTTTACATTTGTTGCTCCTAAAATACAGGCATTTCTCCAGGGATAGAATTTAGAAGGTCTGTTACCCCAAATTGATCTTATAATCAAATGAGATTGAGAGCAGCCCTGAGGAGAAGGACTTGAGGGTGCTGATCAATGACAAACTCAACATGAGCTGGCAGTGTGCACTAGCAGCTCAGAAGGCCAACTATGTCCTGGGTTGCATCAAAAACAGCATGGCCAGCAAGGCGAGGGAGGTGTTCTGCCCCTCTGCTCTGCTCTTGTGAGACCCCATCTGGAGTACTGTGTCCAGCTCTGGGGTACCCAGTACAGAAAAGATGTAGAGCTGTTGGAGCAAGTCTGGAGGAGGTTCATGAAGATGACCAAGGGGCTGGAGCACCTCTCCTATGAGGACAGGCTGCGAGAGTTGGGCTTGTTCAGTCTGGAGAAGAGAAGGCTCCTGAGTGACCTAATTACAGCATACCAATACTTAAGGGGGTCCTATAGGAAAGTGGGAGAGGGACTGTTCATCAGGGACAAGGGGCAATGGATGTGTTTAAGGTGAGGTTAGATGGGGCTTTGGGCCCATCTAGTCTAGTGAGAGTGTCCCTGCCCATGGCAGGGGGGTTGGAACTAGATGATCTTCAAGGTCCCTTCCAACCCAAAGTATTCTATGATTCTACAATCTCTCCACTAATTGTATAAGGGACTGTAGGGCAACACAACTAGCATAATGGCCTAATATTCAGATTAAATTTGGGTGTTAAGTACCTTTGAAATACCCAAGTATGATTTTCACTGTGAAATGAAGTTCCTATAAAATTCTTAATGATAAGTATTGCAATCTAAGTAACAGAGATAAGATCTGTTGTGGCCCTTCAAATTGTCTCAAATGAATAATTACTTTCCCAAATTAAAGAGTTCAATTTAATATTTATATTTATTGTGTGTTAATTAAAATTATTAAAATAATGCTTTGGGGGATATTTAATAGCTTTATTAGAATGATGTAGATAAACACAAAAGATATCTTCTGCATTCTTGTTTAAACCAGTAAACATCAGTAATAATTTGATACAACCTTCAGAGTTTCACTTTATATTAATTAAGTTTGCACACTGGAGAAATTGAGGTGTTAAAATAGTGCAATTTTTACTTTAGCCCAAATTCTGTCATGGATTATAACTGACCATGCTCTCTTAACTAGGGTAAGAAAAATACCATAAAATTTAGAGATAAAAGAGAAAAAAGTTCATTTCAAATATGACTTTTGAGCGTTAAAACTCTAGACAAGAAAAGTGATGGCAGCAATGCTATTGTGAGTAGCTCCACATATGGTTATAGGCAAAACTTTTACATATCACTTCACAAAACAGTTTAAAAATATGTTTAATTTCGATAGGATTATTTATTTTTTAATATATAAACATTTCTAAATCATATTGACAATGTTTTTGTAGCAAACAGTTAAAATCTACACTGACTACTTTGATATTATTGGAGTGGTGGGTTTTTGCTGGCTTGACCTGAACTTTTTCAAATTGTCAGTTCAGGAAATTTCAGGGATTCAACTTTTATCTGGACAGTGAATGGAAAATCGTTTGAAAACTAGAAAATGATTTGAGAACTATACTTCATTTCCTCTGCCTCTATTATCTGTGATGGAAACAAAGAAAGTGTCTCTGCACCAAGGAGCATACAGTGTAAAATGTACTCTGTGCAAAGGTGCCCTAGTCTACCATATCTTTTAGAAAACAGCCTCAGGCTCTAGTAAATCTTGTGGTGAGGACTGATTGTGGTGCTTTGTATCCTTGGGAAAGGTAAATACTCTCTCTGCAGCAAAGAACATCCACACCCTTCCTTTTTGCTGTGTTTCCAGGTTTCTTGGCTTTCATGTAAGATTGAGCTAGGACCCCATGTTGGCTTCACTACACCGTTAAGCAAACATGGACTTCTGTGAGTCCCAAGAACTCTGCAGGAAGTGAATTTAGCTCACAGAGGATCACATGAAACTTTTCTCTGGTTTCATAGGAAGATGGAATTTTGCTTTCTGTTTTGTATTTAAACAGACTCAAAATTTCAAATCAAGATGCTGTCGGACCTACTGAGTTCCACCTGGCTCATGTCAAATCCATGTAATACCCCAAGTTTTATATGGTTTAGGAAAAAACCCATAAATCGAATCGGAATGACTTGAAAGGCTGAACTTTTGTGAACTTTAGGACAAAATGGAACTGAGCTGCAAGCTTCTGTGAAACCTGAAACCAAGTGGATTTTTCCTGGCTTCTTTTGAGGTTCATGAATTTTGAAAAGATTCAAGTGCTGCCAGTTTTTACCATTTTATCATGAAACTTGCCCCAACTGGTGTTTTCTTTAATGCCTCCATTCTTGAAATGAAGTGACCATGTGAGAATCTCATCTTTCATTTAAAAGAGAGTAGAAGTTTCCAGTCCCTGTGGTTGTGGTGAAAAGCTTGAGCATGTGCCCAAGCGCACCAACAGTTCAAAAACAAAGGTGACTCTAGAGACTCCTGCATGCACTTTATTATTTTCAAGCTTGTAATTTTAGGGTCGTAGCTAACACTTTTTGAGTATGAAACCTAGCCCTCCATCTGTAATTCTACATTTGAGCCAGGGGACATTAAGTTCCCCCGCCCCCCACCTTATTGTTATGGTGCTTCAGAGGGCAACTTCAAAGTAAAACTTGTGTTTTGGCAAGCTTGGCTCCAGATCTGACAGTTGTGGCAATGTCTCTTTGCTGAAACCCTGAATCTCCGTGTACCTGGGTTTTGTGTAACCAGTGAGACAAAATCCAGAGGAGTGTTTAAGTCTTCTAACTCAGGCCCACATTCAGTAATCTAATTCCTTCCACCCCCAAGTTTATTTTAACAGCACTGTTTTCCTTTGAATAGGTAATTCACTCCTCTTTAACAATGCACAGATGGTTTCTGGAAAAATCCCTTTCTTCCTTCAAATAAATAACACAAATAGGCGTAGTTATTACACGTATGTAGGGCACTGTGCTGTGTGTGCTTTGCCTTTATTGGTTGACTGTGCCATTTGTTTTGGCTTGTGCGCCCCCCCACCCCCACCCCGAGGTGTTAAAGTCCTTTTTTGCTCATGTTCAGAGAAGGAGTTTGATGCCAAAGCCAGGGAATTTCCTTGATATCAAAGAGCTTCACAATTTTACATTAAATACATTTCATGGAGCAAAAATCCACCTGAACAGGACACACATCTTTCCTGAATTTTCCTGAAAAATTCAGCCTTATAGTAACCTTTTATGAAATTAAGCTAAAGTGCTCATCAGAAGGGTTAACAGAACTAAAGACCCCATAACTCGATGTTTTGTTATACAACAGCAGTCCATCTTATTTAGAAACTGTAAAGCTATGATTATGTTATAGGATAAGGTCTTGTGAAAACAAAGATGGCAAAGTTATTGTTTCAGGAAGAATTCAATGTTTGCTGAAGGTAATAGCAACTCTCCTCTGGAAGTCTATTATAAGACTCTAATAGGGATAAGTAATCTGCAACTCAGATATGAAAATATCAGGTATATATATAGCCATGTAGTAATAACACTGAAGATTTAAACTGGTCTAGTAAGAGTGAAGTTTGGTAATAATCACGTGAAACTGATGCCTCAACTGGCAATCAGTTTGTGGAGGAACACCTCGAAGCCTACCATGCAAAGAAACTCTTGAAAATCAAAAAATAAGTAAACTGAAGCTTCTTGAGATAAAAGATAATTTATGTTTCCATTTTCCTCCTATATGCTGGAAATAGTTGGTCAGTCAAGCAGAAAATCACAGAATTACAGAATAGTAGCAGTTGGAAGGGACCTCAGGAAATCATCTAGCCCAAGTTCCCCCCCCAGCTAAAGCAGGATCACCTAGACCAGGTTGCACAGGATTTTGTCCAGGTGGGCTTTGAATATCTCCAGAGAAGGAAACTTCACAACCTCTCTGAGCAGACTGTCCCAAGGGCTCTGTCACCATCAAAGTGAGGAAGCTTTTTCTCATGTTCAACTGGAGCTTCCTGTGTTCCAGTTTCTGCCCTTTGCCCCTTGTTCTATTGCTGAGCACCATGGTCTTGACACCTGGACTTTAGATATTTATGAGTCCTGATGATATCCCCTCTCAGTCTTCTATTCTCCAGGCTAAACAGACACAGCTTTCTCAGCGTTTCCACTTAAGAGAGATTTTCTGGTCTCCTCATCATCTTTGTAGCCTTTCACTGGAGTCTCTCGAGGAGTTCTTAAACAGTGACTTATAGGGCAGTAATAAACATTAATTTTCAGAGGTGCATTTCAAGTTCCATTAGCTTCAGTGAGAAATGCAGATAATCTGTGGTTTGGAAAATCGGGTCAATACAGTATACTAAAGACTACTTTGCACGTAACACCTCTTTCTGTATTCAGAAGCTTCGCAATACCACAAGTCCTTCATAAGAAATGTCAAGACCAATCTTTTCTTTCTATATAATGCCTCTGGAAAGGCCCCAGAATGCTAAAACATACAAAAGAAATAAATATCTATGTGGTATACATGGTTAAAATTGATCTCTTACTTTATTTCCATAAATCAGACATAAAGAGTAATGTAAGAAAGATTGTGCAAATGATTAAATTACAAACCTTTTCATAGTCAAATATTTAATCATAAAGTGTGATATAGTTTTAAACGTAAACAAATCTTGTTGGGGTTATTTGGTATATGCTTTAGGTAATGTTCCTATATCATTTTCCCTCCAGAATACAGGATATGAGGTTGAAATACTGTATCATGTGCAGATTAAAGACAAATTACATATAGATGAGGTTACATTTAATTACCTGGAATAGCTTTGTATGTTGAGTGAAAAACACAGTTTTCATCAACACCATATTAATTATTGCTGCCGAAAGCTGTAATTGACTACTGTGTTTTTCAGCTCATGAGTCAATGGTGACTAAATGTTTACTTTACTGCTCCTAATTGCCTGAAATGCGGCACTTGTTTTTCCCTGGAAAATCTGTGGTCTAAGTTTTGCTCTTGTTTTTGTTCATATAACCCCACAATGATTTACATGTATAGCTGAAAGCATAGTTTGGGTTCAAATTTCCTGGCAAAAATGGTAAGTTAGGAGTACTAAACAGTCCTAGCATCCAATACAGAGGATAGGGAAATGCTGGGTCAGTACTATCCCTCTTCTGGCTCTGCTCTTCATATGAGCCCTGTAGGAAGCCTGAATTTGTGTTTAGATCAGGATGCCTACAGACTGCATTTGCACTTGTGTCAGCTGAATTCAAGATCCCTGTGGTAAAGACACCAGCTCATCTTTTTCATTTGTATCAGGCATGTAAGGGAATATAGTATACATAAAGATGTCTGGAACTATCATCAGGATTTTCTGTCACAGGAATAGTTTTGGAGACACAGAAACACTGGAAAAGAACCAGAGATGGAACCAGATGCTGCAAACCCATGCGGATTAGATTCTTGTCCACCCTTACAGGTGTCAGGAGTAACGTCCTCTCAAAAGCCCAAGCAGAGGCAGCGTGGTTCCCAGGAGATGGTGCATGGCAGTAGGAAGATTTTCTGCTACAGGGAATTTAAGAAATTGCGTGGTGCAATCACCAGCCTTGAACTTCCATACTTGTGAACATAAATTATATGTGGTGTAGGGGAGTGAAAGAGGAATTTTGTGCTGTCTAGATTACTACTGCAATGCTGATCCATAATGACAAAGAGTTAAGTAAATCAAACAACTTATGTTTAAAGAAACCAAACAGGTTAAATGAGGTGAGATGTCAGTAAACCTTTCTGGAGTTTAAACAAATCACTTTTACTGAGCTTTTGACAGTATCTGCTGTACACAAAAATAATTAAAGTGTATTGCTGTATGTGGGGGGGGGGGGTTATTTTGTTCGGTGATTTTAGCAGTGAGTTTTACACGTCAGAATACATTTTCAGTAATGGCTGTTTTCCTCAGTCTTGCAAACTGAAACCGCTGGCGTAAGATTTCATTCATATCAAGTTCTCAGTCTTTTTCCTCACTATTTTATAAAGTGTCTTGTATCATCAAGGTTTTTTCCCACTAATGGCAATGATCTTTCTTTTCTTGGATCTCTGTACAAAACACTGCTTTCATTTCCTGTTGCACAAATCAGTCTGTGTTCAGATGCAGATTTTGTTCTTTCTTCAGACCTCAAGACAGTCACATAATGGTCATTACCATCCTTTTGACACTTCTTTCTTTGCCTTTGTTTCTTTATATTTTGACAATTATTCCAGGGGAAAATAAAAGACAACATCTTTCTTTAGTGGTGAATCTATAGTATACCTGCACAGTTCTGCCTTGGAGTTGGAATGAAATGTTGACAAAGCTCACCTGGTTGTATATGAATTCTTCATGAGCCTACATTACACTGGAGGCCCTAATCCAGGAGGGGTGGTTATGTCTGGAGATGTGGTAGTCCAAAATGTGATTTTCATCTCACGTGTATACGCAAACACATATACACAGATATATCTTGCTGTCCTCGCCTCCAGATGGTGAGCACTGATTCACTGATTTTCAGTACCTACAGAACTTTCCTTATCAATATATTAGATTAACCTGTTGAAAACCAGATGCATGAAAATGTATTTCTATCTATATAGTTGCTGCTGTCATGTGCACACGCATGCACACAGACACATGCATGTGCCCTTGTCTGTATTGTAGCGTCAGCTTTTTAGAAGTCTATGCTAAAGGAAAAGTGTAGTTTCTGAAGAAGAGTATCACAGAAAAAATATAGGCAAGAACTCAGACCAAGAGTAGAAGACTGGGTGAAGAATGCAGATGTATTTAGGTGTCAAAAAGTTCCATGAATTTTTATTCAATATGTAAGAAATAGATCTCAAAATACCAGAGGAACCTAATTGGCAGTTTCCTTAGATTTGACTTTTTTTTTCTCTAGATGGCTTAACATAAATTTAGACACTTGCCTGTGACTATCCATATTTTGAAACAAGGCTCTTTTTTGATGAGTAGAAGTGATGATCTATTAGATCAAGTTCTTTAAACAAAATCACCATGTTGTGACTCTTCATCAGTTCACAATAATATCTGCTGGCCTTCTCACCTTCCGTCAGCTCCAGTAGAATAGCAATATATGGCTTACCACATGAAAGATGCATTCTCTGCCAAGTAAATTAAATTCTTATAATAAGAGGCTGAGTGGTCCAGTGGTCAAAAAGTAGGGCTGGCAGCCAAGAAGTCCTAAATTTTAATGCCAGTGCAACTTATTGAATGACTCCAGGCAAGTTACTTAAGCTTCTAGTTTCCACCTCATAAAATTGTGATAATAAAAGTGTTTTTCTGAAGAGCAATTAGTTAATGCTTGTTCTCCACTCTGAAGAGAAAAATGCAAAGCAACGTGGGGGTGATAAGCCTTATTAATTCTTAAATTCTAATAATATCAAGGAATCATAGCGATTGCCACAGTTAAGTAAACTGTTAAGATTATAAGAAATATACAGCCTGAATAATCATCCAATTCTTTTGATTCATGAGATCTGTAAGTGACCTGTCATCCATGTTGATCCAAGAGTGCATGTGACAGGATGAAAAGCCAGCCTATGGCTTCCTGCAGGATTTACCACCATCTCACCACTCCAGCTGTGTTCTTGTCCCCTTGCATGTGGTTATTGACCATGGTATGAGCAGTTCAAGAGTCAAAGGGTGCTGCTGCAAGTCAAACGTCCAGATGGAACCAAATTGTGAGGCTGCTGTTTCGATCTCACATTATGTTTAGGTTGGATGAGTGTCTGAGGAGGATGAAAAGCAAAAGTTATTCCTTCCAAAGCTCCAAATGCAATTGATGCCCACTTAACTAATTCCAGATCTGCTTTGTATAGACAGAGACATAGGAGTAATTTAAGTGTTTTGAGAGAAATACCCGCTTCTTCCCAAGCCTCCTCTCTGTTGGAGACCAGCCATCACAAACATGGAGGACAGGCAGATCTGAAGATCCATAATTTATGGAAGAGAGTGGAATACTAGGCAGATCAAACGTCTGGTGGGGTGGCTGTTGTTGAGCGCTCAAATGTTTAACTGATTGCACTTGTCAAGGAGCTGTAGGATAGATCTGAGGGGAGAGTTTGGCCCTTAGTGTTGCTGGTTTTCATCCCATAATTTTGAGAGTGTTCTTTGTGCCTTGTTTACTTCAGAATATGATTAGATTTTAATTTAACAGGCAAGGAATGCATCTTTCATGTGGCAAGTCAGAACGGCCTCGGAGCTTTATAGTGGGGATGGGGGGATGGGACTGGCGCTTGTTATGAAGCAGTGGAGAGTCCTGCTATATTGCTCATTTTAAGATGCTGTTTATAAATAGGTCCCTCTAGTCTGGGGCATAATGATTTCAATCATTTGTGTTGTATAAATAAACAGGGCATTGTGAGCTTACTTGTTCAGGAATTGTCCCTGGCTTTAGTTTTGGCCACAGACTCCCAGAGGCCTGCAACCAATCTAAGCTGGAGGATTTAAAGAAATAGTCCGTCTCTGATCTGAAGCCACTGGGGGAGAGGAAAGGGCCAGTGGGTCTGGAGGGGGAAGGAGGAGAGTGGGGAAGGTGGATCGTCCATGGTTTCCTGTTTTGTGCTGGGGAAGGGGAGCCTGGAATATCCTCTGGCTGGCCTGCCAGAGCCATGGGGCATGCCTAGGCCCATGGGATGCAACATGGCATCTTCTTGGTCTGGGGTAATGCAAACAGTCTGCAGGTAAGAGGACTGATCCCACCTGAAGTGGAGTGAGGTGTGGGAGGGAGAGCAAGGACTGCCTCATGGTCTGTCTGGGAGGGGTTAAGCATGCGAACTGCGGGGTCAGTTGAAAAGGGCAGCACTGTCATGACTGGCACTGACACTGCAGGTGATGCCCATTTGCCCTGCGCTGCACTTGCTTCCTCAGATCCCTCCATGGACACAAAGTACACAGCCAAGCTCTCCTCTCAGGCCTTCGGCCTTGCACCTTGCCCTGATGGTAACTTCTTGCTTTAGCCCTGTAGACTTTCATTAGAAATAAGGCTTGACTTAGGAAACCATTTTCAAAAAATAGAGACTTTTTTGATGACAGTAAATATGCTGCAGGTTTTTTCGACAACACAGTGCTAAAGATGTGCAATTCACTTCATAGACCTGTCAGCACATCCTGCCACCCCTGTGTAGCTTTGTATATTTGGGAAGGATCTGCAGTGGTACCATGTTCAAACCAGCTTAAGAGGAGACACAAGAGTCTGCTAAATACTCCAATTGTTTCCTAAATTCTGGGCTTTTTGTACCTGCAGTAATTGAGTCCTTACTTCCCACAGCCTTTGCTATTTGCCTGTTTGTCTGACACCTTGACTATCATCTTCCTGTCTTATTTGCCTAAGTCATCCTCTGCAGCATGATGGACAGAGAAGGGGGAGGTCCGAGTATAGAACTCCAATCCTCACGCATCCTCCCATCCTCACTCCTTGAGGTCTTAAATGGGTTTTCAGGATTGATACCACAGTATCACAGCACTACTGAAATCAGTGAAGATTGGCCACTGACTTCTATGGGATCAGAAGGTGTCAAGGTGGTATGTTCTGGGGCAAGGAACACTGAAAAGAGCCTATATTCCTGCTGCAAAGTATGAGATGGAAGAACAAATATTATTGATGTGATTTCCTTGCAGCATGAGGGAGCACCTCTTCTGTATCCACTTAAGCAAACTTTTATTTCTGAACCCACCAGCTTAAGAAGATCAGATAAAAAACATTCCATTGAGAATAAGTAAAGATTGTGCTAGCACCAGGCAGGAAACTGGAATTGATACCATCTGGTCTATATAGTTATCATGTCTAGCAGACAAAGTTTAATAGCTGACTCAGAATTTGTTAGAAAATTTTTCTTCAGCTTCCTGACATAAAAATCCTCACAAATAAGAAATGTTTATTTGCAGTTTCCCCGAATTGTTTTCAGTATCACTAAATTTCTGGAAACTTTAAGAAAAACAAATACTAAGTGGAAAGAAAAATATTGTAGTTGAATATTTCAGGTGTATCAGTCTCCTATTTACCTGCAATATTCTTGGTACTATGTATTGAGAATAAGATCTTCTTTCTCTCCTGTTTTAACTCACTTCAGTAAATATTACAAGTCCAGCATCTCCCTTTGAATTCCTGTCTTCAAAGATTAACCTCTAAATATTTCACTTGTATCTGTATATCTTAAGGTTTGCTTTTGTACCAAATATTGTTGCATGGAAGGTTAATGAATTATAACTAAAAGGTTGTCATTTGGAAAATTTTGTTTTAAATTACAGAAATTAAAGAAATGGTTTCTTTTTTATCTATATATAAAATTATTGTGCTTTCCATTTAACAATCTAGCTTTCATTTTCATTATCAGAATCATAAAAAATGATTGAAGTGATGGTTTCTTTTTAAAATGCAAAGTGTTTCATGCCAGAAGTTATGAGAAATTAGATTTGCTTTTTCTATTTGCAGGTATAAAAGGAATCATATCTGCTGCTTTTATTCTGTTATTTTTTTTTTCCACCTCTATTTTATTCTACTTTTCAAATGTTTCCTCTGCTGTTTACAAGTGAGGAAGAAAATCACTACAATTATTTTTAGTGAAACAATGAGAGGGAGTGAGGAAGTTCAGATGAAAAGTTGTATTTGTAAAGGCAGAATAGAGAAGCAATTCACATTAATTCAAAGCAGAGTCTCTTTATTGGATTATGGGCTGATTGTGTTTACAAATACACTGCCAGGAGGGTTTTAATTTTGGGGCAATTTCATTGTTTCATAGATATATATCTATATATAGATATATATCTATGAAATTATGTGGTTATGTGTTTTAAATGAGATACAGCTCCTTACTGCTTAATGTAATATATGCTTCCATTTTATGACATGGTGCAAAAGCAGAGAAATTTTAGAACAACTTTAGTTGAAATGTTATCATAGATGAAAGATGTAAACACTGTTATGTTTATAGACACAGTTTAAATTTAAATTCATTGGAACTTGGTGATCTTTTTATTTAACTAGGATGGACCTTATTATGAAAGTACAATCAAGCCATAGTAGTATAACCCCTTTGATTTCAGGCTTTTTGGCATTACCACAGCCAAGGTAAGCACAAAAGTTTACATCCTCAGACAGACCAGAGCTCCTTGCAGCACAGTATTCTCTCTCCAACAGGAATCAATAGTACACATCTGGGGAAAAATCTAAGAAAACAGATAAGACTTACTTTTTTCTCCCAGTCATGTGACCAGCAGTTTAGCTACTTTTTGAATTGACGATTGTGACTAGATTTGTTTTTTTAAATCTATGATTACACCATAATTTCTCAAAATTTTATAGCCTTCTCAACCTTACAAAATCCTGCAGAAATTAGTTCCAGATATAAATTTACATTCCATTAAAACAAGTTTCTGTTCATTGAATAGATCTCTCCTCCTCTACCCCATTTCTATACTAAATTAAGAGAGTCCGTATTAAATGAAATTGTATTTAAGATGGGAATCATCCTCTTAAATCATGCTCAATATGTTTATGGTATTAAAAAAAATCAAGGTCATCTTTGCCATTAGGATAGCAGGTCCTCACAAAGAAATAAGGCAGAGAAAGTTTTTTACATCTATGTACATCATTGTGTAGGACCTGAGCACGTGGACATGAATGTGTGAAACAGCAGAATATGGCTGGAAGAGATGAAGATTGAGCAGAAGATTTACTAGAGCTCCCTATTCTCCAGCCTGATTATCTCAGTTAAGAGGGAGAAAGCATAATTTAAGATAGTCTGAGGTACCTAGTAGCCCTCAGCTGATGCCCCGTGTTTTGTTGAGTTGAATTATCAATCACAAACTAGACTGTAGAGTGCAAAGTCAAATCCACACCTATGTTTTTCATTTGCGTACACATTGCTTACATAAATTCCAGTGTCACTGCCATTAAAGTAATTTTTTAAAAAAAATTCTGCATAGGCTATGATAAAATGGAATTGATATTATGTAAGTAACATATAAAGCTCTGTTGTTTGACAGTGCAAATGTTTCTTTATTTTTATTATAATTATTATTATTATTATTGTCATTACTACTACTACTGCTACTACTTAGGGCTGACCCAACCACAATGCCTCTTTAACAAGTTAAGTTAAACAATTATTGCATTTACTCTAAGCATGTTATCCACTCGTTTTGAATACTTTAAAAAGTGTTTATGCAGTTTCAGAATCTTTCCTACTTCTTCCTCACACTCTGTCTTGAGCACTTTTTGACCTCATAATCTGTCCATGCATGACATCACAATCTGTTGCCATGGAAAGGACCATAATATCAAACAAGTAAGATGGCCAAAGGTTGCCTTGCAGAAGAGAGATAGAGATTTCACAGGAAAAATCCATTAATACTTAAATATAGTGCAATGGGAAATATCATACTATCTTTACCCAAATCAGTTACATAATTTTAAAAGGAAGCACTCAAGTTGACTGAGCTCTTATCTCCTGTCAGAATCCTCTATTTTCAGAGGTAATTGAAGTTTTAGAAATATATGTGTTTATATATATATAAACAAACTACAAACTGTGCATGCTATAATATCCACTGCAATCCACTGCGCCTTTCTCTTTGCATTCAGAATGAAATGTGAGAATTTAATCTGATAGTTCTGCAGCAATCCTGAATCTACCATAGATTTCCTTGTGACCCAGGAGCTCTGTAAAATGGTAGGTTTGTTGCTAGCAAAGACTAAATTACGTCAATACTTAGGAATATAAGTAGTGTACTGAACTGGTTGTAGGCTTCCAACACTGCACCCCTTCAGAGTAAGTTGTGGGACATGACCAAAAATAGGCCACACCTGGATGAAGAAGAAAGAGAAATGAGGAACTAAGAGGAGTCACACAAGGTCAGTTTCACTGCTCTTTCTGCTGCTAGGGGGATAAGAAGCCTCAGGGCAACAATTCCTGCCTCTGGGAGGGCTCCCACTTGCCCCCATCACCTGTGTAGCATGCACCTTGATGCAGCTGCAGCAGCCAGTTTGGCTTTCTAAGGCATAATAGGGAGCAGGGCCATGGCTCCTTTTCCTTTCTGGAAATTTGCTGTCCAAGTTAGTTGCTTGTTTTGGTTATGCCTGGAGCTGATTCTGTATGCATAGCTTTAATGGTTGAAAAGCTTTTATGGACCATAGGTGTGGCTGTTTGTGTTTATGTTCCTAATTTGTAGTTTGCAACCTCACTGAGGTACTAGACCTCAATGAGCACTGAGCTGTAAAGAAAGGTTTACTTTTCTGCTTGCTGAAGTTTTATAACAAAAAAAATTTAGTAACAATTCTTTAAAGATAAGGAAGTACCCTTTCTTGGTTCTTATCACACTCAGAATGGATATCTTTGAACACCACCAAGACTACAAGTGGCTGACAGGATTTTCTTCAGGCTTTCAGAGAATTTCTTCTGGTAGAAAATAAGAATGAGAAGATTTCAGCATCAAAGACTCAAAAAAATTAGGGCTGTCTGAAGGCAGAGTACTGCTACTGAAATATTTTATAATTTTTCAGTAGCATTAAGGCAGCTGAGTTTATCAAGATTTGGACACTCCATGTGTTATGCAACTGCCCTCTACATATTAAACTAACAATCATCTATATTTTCTTTTTAAATTATTTTGCGCTGTTGGTGTAACTAGACTCTACCTGCTGTTGGCAAGGATGAAAAATACATCACTGCTTGTATCTCCAAGGTAAATTATTCTTCAGGGAAGCGTGCCTCTGGGGAATATTTTCTTAGGAGACCCATGAACAATGAGAGATTTTCCACGGGGAATGCCCACGGGTAAAATGTACTTCAAAGGGAGAGATGCAAGATGAAATGAGACTCTTCAAAGGCCAGCTCCACTTCCCCCCTCAAAAAGACAAATGACTTCAAAAGGGAACCCACCAAGGTTGTAAATAACTTTCCCCCATAATACAAAAACCTTATTGAAGGCAAGTTCTCTTAGTAATGTGATATTTTTAAAGAAATAACCCAAAGCTAGGTGAGGTCTAAATGACCATTGGTATAAAACATTTCTACTCCTCAAGTAAATGTGTGATCATCTAGAGATCTCAGGAAGTTGAAATGTACACTGTTCGTTTCCTTCTCACTTATATAAAGATATAGTAGGATTTAAAACGTATAGGTCTGATGGCCTAAGGAAAATCTAACAACAGCTTTAGGGACCCTAGGGACCATTTCTTCTAGTGTAGTTTATCAAATTAACTAATGGCCCAAAGTCAGTGAAGGGACTAAGAAGACCCTATTTTTACATATGCAATTGCATTTCATGGTAACAAAAACATTTAACAGTGATATCAATTAAAGGTAGGTTTTGTTAATGACTGCTATGTATTTTTCATTGGATCGACATCTTATGGTAAGGCAGCATCCGTAGGTACATCTTTGTACAGTATGTCATAGTATCATAATATGATTCAGGTTGGAAAGGACATTAGGAGGTCATCACCAAAGCAAGGCCACTGATTTCAGACCAAGTTTCTCAGGACTTTGTCCGTCTGGTTCATGAAAACCTCAAGGGTTGGAGTTGTGTTTCAATCTCTTTTTTGGCTCTTGTTCATCCTGCTATGCCCTGCTGTGGAGAATCTTGCTCTGTCTTCCAATAACCTTCACAGTGGGATTAGTTTCCCCTTGCATCATCTTTTCTCCAGGCTAAATGGCAGTACTAGATGAAGAAGAAGAAAAGAGAAAGCAGCAGCAACAGAGACCCAAAATAACCTTTGTCATCAGCATTACAGAGAGCCTTAAGTGAAAAAAACAACTACTGAGCACGTTGTCAGTGAGACAAATGGTAGGGGAGGTCCATCTCAAGGTATCTCTCAGGGTAAAATCAGAAAAAATTCATAATAAACCTGAAACTAATCCTCTGATCAAGCCTGGCAAAGATAGATAAAATCCTAGTAATTTTTATCTGCCCCCAGAGATCTACTGTACAAGTAGTTAATGCTGACTTCACCAGATATATCATAGAGAAACAATCCCCTATTACTCACCATTCACAGCCTCACACATATATGCACTCTAATGGAAAAGAGCCATACACAGTGGCACCAGACTATTGATATTTCTACCCTATTGTTTAAGTAATGCACAACATTTAATATGTCAAATGGCATGACAGCTAAAAACCCAACTAATTACTAGATACTCTTCTCACAAATCAATGATGTCATTTAGAATTGGCCTGGACAAAACAATGGGGGTTGTATACATTAAAAGGCAATGCTGCACATAATGCTGGAGGTCCAGAAGAATCTCAGAAGCCACCTTCTGTGGGTTTTAGCCTGGTTGTCTGAGGAAAGGAAAAAATAATGATTACATTATGTGTTATAAGTACATCAATACATTTAGAACATGTTGGCTAAACTAAAGCAAATTTGTGAAGCAAAGATCTCAAACATGTTACGTTATTGCAGATTTTATGGAAATTGACAGCTGTTCAGAGTAGGGGGAAGTTACAAACATTCTTGAGTCCAACTGAGTGAAGACCTACTGTGTGTATCAACCACTAGTTGACCTCAGAGTCCACACTAGATCTCCAGATCTAGCTACAGATTTGCAGATGTGTTCTGTGGCTCACAGCAGAAAATCACTAAATTTAGATTGGCTCCAGTCTGAATACTCATTCATCTGAAGAAGTTTTGGCTGGAAAGAAAATGCATTGTGATGCAGTAAATGCCTGTCACAAATATTTGAATCCAAATATTGTCTATTTTTACAAAAGCTCATCAGTTCTCTGACATGATTAGCCTTTAATCCTTTGTGTGGGTCTTTATGAAACCATTTATAAAAATGCCACTCCTGAGCCAAACTTAAGTCCCTTCTTTCCTTCCCTAAAAAGAAGGCTTGACTTTTGGGATGAAGAACTTCAGTGCAGATTAATCATGAAGTTCTCTGAGTCTTGCTCTCAAATGCAACCAAATCATCATAATGAACGTTTCTCATAAATTGCCTGTGCCCAACAAACTTGAATCACAAACATGAAAAGTGTAGCAATGTTGTGATTGAATGAAAAAGTAACTTTCATCAAGTGCTCCATACTGATTTTAATGAGGTGTGTGCCAAATCATAGATGACAATCCGCCATGCAAGACTTTGCATGACAGACATGACTCTCCTTAGATGCATGCATATCTTCTGATACAAATTAATCAGAGACTGTCATAAATATTATTCAGAATTAAGGAGAAAGAACAACGATCACAATGAATGAGTATGCTTATGTAGTCATGTACACCCTGCTGGATTTTGCTGAGTGTCTAGAACAGAGCGTGGTCCCCATGAACGGGCATGATGGATAGTTTCATTGCATTTTGGGTTTGGCCATTAGGTCATAGTTCAAAAGGGAAACAAACTTTGCCTTTAATAATTGGGAAATCTAGCATGTCTTTGAATGATAGAATGAATGATAAATAAGCAATAACCTTAGTTGCACTTTCTGAAGTTCAGCGATCAATACTGTGCATGTATAAAATATATGCTTTATTTAAATACTATGTCAAATTGTTGAGAGAACTCTTACTGGAATTATCAAGAAAGTATTCAGTTCTTTTTGTGTTTAGTGTAAGATGTTGTTTAGATAACCAGGTTAAAAACGTTTTTCTTAACATGGCTGGAATGACTATCATGAATCTTAATTTAGAAAGCACTTAGCACTTACTGTTGTAATGGAACTAAATAATCACAGGAACCAGAATTGATAATAATGGGTCAAGATACCCGAATTAGAATATGAGTAGCTTTATTGCTTATGGATTTCACTAAAATTGCATCTGCTATTTATGGACATTGAATGGAAGTATTGTTAATAAATAGAATGCTAAAACTTGAAAGCTTCATGCATTTTCCTTATGGCATGCATTCTAAAAATTGAAAAATATTCATAGGAATAATAAGTAATAAATCTAAGTGGAAACTTTGATTATTATGTTTTCATCATTACTCTCCCTTCTTTGAAGTTTTATACCCAAAAGGTATCTAACTAATCATCAGGTATTATTTTCCACTTTCAGCCATTTATGAAAGAAAGAAAATAAATGAAATGAGCTAAAGGACAGAAATAGCTACTGTTGCCATACCAGCAGTGAGTAACCATACAATTCATCTACCAAGTTGAAAGCTGTGTAGTAGAGTTACCTCCAAAAAAGTTGTGGGTTTGCTGCAAAGGCCTCTGGGGGAAACAACATATTCTGTGTAGCTTACTACAGTGTTGACCACATCCGGGTAGGCTCTGTCTGCCTGTGTACCTGAAACCAGCTGCAGCACGTCAGTGCTAGCTTAGTGTACATGCTGGCCTTGCATGTTTGGTTCCTTTTCGATCAGGCTCGTCTGTGCAAGTTCACTGCTGTCTCTTTCTTGTGTGTATCAGTCAGCTGGTCACTTCGTAGCCTGACTTGTGAATACAAGACCTGGGGATGCTCAAAGGCATTTCTACCTTGGAGCATTCCTGTCAGAAATCTTTTCAGGCTTTGGGTTTCTGATTAAAGCCCTGTGGAGAGTTTCAAACTGATAAAGAGGCTTTGCTGTCTGTTACAGGAAGACAGAACACTTTGACTGTGTTACAGTTCTCTCTTGTTGAGCTCTTTGTGTATAGTGCCCAGCACAAGCAGTCTGCAGCAATCACAAGGGCATGTATGTGTGTGAGTATGCATCTGTGACAGCAGGAGCTCAGCAGCTTCTGAGCTTAGAGCCTTTGGGTTGAGCAAGTGGAAAGCTGGTGACAACCTTGCTAGCAAGAGAAGAAAATATAGCCTAGTAATGTATTTTCTGCTAGAATCAACTTTTTGTTACAGCAGTAGAGTGACTATGTGATGTGGCTGAAGGGAGAGAGGTCGTACACACAGTTTAAAAATTATGTTTATTCCCTGCTGGTGCTCACTTCATTTTCCTCAAAATAATCTGCATGAAAATAAAACCGCAAACCTGTTTTAAAAATAACTAGGGAGAAGAAGTGTATGCCCTGTCCCTGGAAGTGTTCAAGGCCAGGTTGGATGGGGCCCTGGGCAACCTTGTGTAGATCCAGGCCTGGAGGTTGGTGGCCCTGCCTGTGGCAGGGGGGTTGGAGCTCTATGATCCTTGGGGTCCCTTCCAAACCAGACCATTCTATGATTCTATGATTCTATGCTAAATATCAAATTATTTATTTATTTCCAGCTTCTGAATTTTTCTCTCTAAGTGGGACAGATTTTCAAGTTTTAAAAAAACCAAAAACTTAGATGCTGGCATAGGAGAATTCTTTTACTTTATGAGGTAAAATCACAAGGAAAACATCCAAACATCTGATATTGTAGAAATTGTGATATGAAACTATGTCTTGAGTGTGTGTGGGAAGCAAAAAGGAACTCAGGGGGTTGTGGAAATTATTCTGTACTTCACAAAGTTCTGAAGAAAAATTTTAATAAAGTTAGTTCCAGTGTGCACACCACTTCTTTTATGCAGATGCACTTTAAGATGACCTTTATCATGATTGGGAGGAAAAAAAAAAATGTTTATTTCTGAGAATTCATGTTGGGGCCAATTGTAAGCAGGAAACATACACTTAATATTTGTAAGGAAAAAAGTATTTCAGTGACAAGTAATAATTTAATGATTCCTAAGGTGCAATATGAGAAAACCTTGGCTGTCACTGAAATGCAGGTGAATCTATATAGGATTATGGTAGCTGCTGAGTAGATAATTCTTGCATTAAAGACAGGAAGCTGTGAAGGATATACCCAGATTAAATATTTGTTCACTCATTTCCCATTCTGAATTTGCTGCTAGGCCAGGTGGGGTTAGAAAGTTTTGAAGTGTAAACCAGCAATGAGGAATCTCCAGTGTCCTGCCGTGGTCAGGACAGGGGAACTGCAGACCCTGAACACAATGCCAGGGCCCTCAAAGAAACATCTTGCCCATCTCAGCAAGAAGGTACAAACCACCATGAACTGAAAAGCAGCCAAACGTTTTTCAGTGCCTTGGCTTCTCTTCGGATTCTCCTCTCCACTTACAGGCCAAATCCTGTCCTATTAAGTTCCCAAAACCTCACATTATCACAGCCTGAGGCTGTAGGGCTGCAATGGATCTTGGGAAACTTGTTTCGGCAAATCTTAATTCAAAAGCTGACCACATCTTGGACGAGACAGAGCATTGCCTGGCTAACAGATGTATTACATGAATGCTGGCTGTGGTTTTGGTACAACCATGTGTGATATCTTACATGTTCCTGTTTTCTATTTCACAGTGTCTGTGAAACTGGAATATTTTGTATGAAAGGTTTTTGCTATGTTTCTTTTTTGTGTGTGTCTAAAAAATGTTTAAATCAATTTGAGTGTTCATAGCAGTTGGTATGTCTGTCCTAGAAGCAGCAAGGGAGATGAGAATTCTTAAGCCTTATTCCAAATTTTCAGTTTTGTATCTAACTGGGATTTTTATACTACACGTAAATCAGGTAACACAGTATTTTACTTACACAGCTGAATTAAATGGAAAACATTTAGTCTTTGAGCAAATACACCAAAGTATATATTAGCAAGTCTGTAATCTACCAACCTATATGTACAGATAAAAAATAGAGATCCTTCCATTTTTGATCCCATCCCTCTGTCTATTTGTCTCAGTATGACTTTCATTGTTTCATAAAAATGATGTTTCAAAGAAACATGTTAGCAGATGCTTAGCTTTGAGCCTGTAGGACCTGGCCACTGAATTGAAGTTGTAGCATTTACATAATTTACTACATGGGTGAGTGAAGAAGAAGATTTGAATAGACTTAACTCAGTGCCATTATTTTTTGTTGCCCAGAGATGAGTGTGGAGATGGTCACCAAGGAGAATCAACCTAAGTCTGTATTTATAAAAAAGAACCCCAGACCTAAACTATGTGGGGTCTTGAGTGAAGTGTGTCAGTATCTAATAGACGGACTTATTTATACAAGGCATACCACTGATGGCTCTATCATGCAACCAAGATAAAAAGAAGTATACTGATCACAGAAACAGCATACGATCTATTGTAAATAAAGTCAGGATGCATAATGTTCAAAAATCCCCTGCCTCAAAGCCTATCAAAAAGCTCCTTGTGGGATTTGAACATGGTGTCTTGAAATCAAACAAAAGCATGCTTTTTAGGACACTCCTGGAGTTAGCAAGTACCTATAGAAGCATTCCTTTGAGAATTGAAAAGGCTAGGGAAAATCTGTTTTGCCTGGAAATCATAGTGGCACTCTTTCTGGTTGGATAAACAGTATTCCCCTTACGGTCATGGTGTGGTCCCCACAAAATATATTGAGCAGTTCAGGTTAGGAGAGGTCAGTAAGGATGGTCTGCAATGTGACTAACTTTCTGGAAAGTGAGATTTCCTGTAAAGCAATACTAGAGAAGATAATTTCTTATTTTACCAGCTTTTTACTATTTTCATTTAAAGCATTCTGGCCCCAATTCAGTTATGGTAGACACTGGTATATTAGTTTGTTAGAGAAAATGTCTTTGCTTCAGATGTTGATGGAAATGAAGAACTTAAAGAATCCATTTGATTGCAGTTTTGCTCCTCTTGCTCCTCTTTACTTGCACATGTATACGTATCACAGACAGGAAAGCTTGCTTAAAAATATAGAAAACAGAATTAAAAATATAGAAAGGGATAGAAAAATAAACCAGAAAAAGCACGGAAAAGCTGTATGTGAGAAAGGAGGAAAAAGTGAACTAACCGTGGTATGTAAAACAAAAGAAAAAAGATCAGAATGAACCAAAGTCAATGGAAAAGAGAATAAGTCTAGATAGATGGCAGGAAGCCTGAGGGAGGCCTGGAGAAAGAAAACTACAAGAAAGGGATATCAGAAAAAAAAAAGAAAGGAGGGGCTGAAAGAGGAGAAATGTAGGACTAGACACAATGAAATCCATGAACACAACAAAGAGATAATTTTTATTTGGGTTTTTGAGTTTTAGGTTCTTTTTTATTATTATATTTAACAGGGCCAAAGGGTATGTTTTCAAACATTTCTTCTCTGTTTGAAACCTATGAGCCTGGATCCTGGTAAAAGGGTCTCATACTTGTGACACTAAATTTTGCTTTCAACACCTGGACTGTCTCGGAGAGAAAAATAATTCTTAATCGTTGTAATCTTGCTTCATGAAAAGATGGTGTGCAGAGAAATGGATAGTGAAGTGCTATTAATTTTATTAGAATAAAGTTTTGTTATTAAACTGCATGTATACATACACGCACACACATGTGTATACACAAATTTTTTGTCTTCAGATGGCAAGAATGTACTGCCTAAGCTCTGTGTAACAATTTAAATTAATTTAGCCAGCTTTAATAAGGTATTGCCAACTACTTTTGTTACAAATAAATATTTAAAGATCAATTTTCATATACAATCAAAGCTTAGGAACAAATCATTTCAGTATGCCAAGATTCCTTTCATTTCTCTCTTTCTCTTTTCCCCTCCTTGCCCTTCCATCAGTGGCTAGCTATTAAAGATAAAATGGTTGTAATCATTATTATAATAGATCCCTCTGCATGATCATTCTAAGTGGGCATAATCCTCCGCTTTTCTTATTGCATTGCAATATCCTACTATAGGAATGGAAGAGATGACACAAAGGATTATGACTACTGGATAAGAAAAAGGAAGACCAGAGTGAAAGTTACTCTTTCCACAGAAGTTCTTAATAAACATTAAGGTTTCACACATGGGCTGATAAGAAAAAAGCCACGTGAAATGAGCCTGTTTAACACAATGTTTTCCATTGTGATTTCACAAAAACACAAGGTAATTAAAATACATACACACGGAATAGCCTACTTTTAAGTTCTAACTATGAGACAAGACCATACTGTATGCATACAAACTGTAAGAAATAATTTATAGGACAAATTCCCCACAAGACCATTCAGGGAAAGGAGGGGGGGGAAAAAAAACCCTAAAAGAAAGAGAGAGAAAAAAAGACCTGGCTCTTGACACTAAAGGCTTAACATCAAATGCGGCCAGAAATCCATTTTCACAGTTTTATTGCCCATTCTGGACGCTTCATTTCAAAGGGAAAGAATTTGAATTCAGACACATAAAATTCCCTTTGTTCTCTTGCCCTCCAGCCTTTGGTGCCAGTGTGGACGGTCCTATAGGGAGAGGTTGAGATCAAAAAAAAATTTGCAGCTTAGATACCTGGCCCCAAATGATGCCCCTTGGCATACTTAATTAAATCAGCTTTGCAATAGATTGACAATGCACTGTCAATTATAATCATTTATATTAGCAAACGGAGTATTTTTAATGCTTTGGAAATAACTGAAGTTCAGTAGACCTGGGGAAAGAAAAACCCCTGTAAAATTATACTGCATGATGATCACATACAACACAGTGCATCAGATTGTAGGTCACATAGCATCTTATCTTAACATTGGGTAAAGCTGATGTGATTTCGCATATCTTTTCCCATCTGAAAGGATATTTCCAGTTAAGTTCATCTGGGTTGTTTCTTGTTTTTCTGTTGGCTTCAAAACAGAAGTTGAGTGCACTGTAACGGGGTAGGAAGGAGGGGACATCGCTGCCCTGTGATGGAGGGAACCTTTGTTATAGAGAAAGGGCCTGATCCAGAGTCTACTCCACTGGAGGGAGGTGTTCCTATTGATCTCAGTAGGCTTTGGACCAGTACCTGCGGAGATTATTTTCACTGAGAGTTCTGAGGTACTTTTGATATTAAAATCTGCACAGGCATATTTATGAAAGGAAGATATCTCCTTTGCTAGCAAATGACATCCCGACTTGTACTGATGAATAAGGTACTTTCTGCTTTCTACAGTGTTATTTCTTTATGTTTTAGCCTCATGCCTCTTTCTATTCCAGTTAATTTGGAATAGATACAGATCAGCTCTCAGGCTTCAGAGTGTAAATTGATCACCTGGAGATGTCAGGAAGGCATTTCTTCCTCTCCACATATAGCACTGAACAAGAGATTAGAGGTCTGTGTAACAATGTCTGTATTTCCACTTTCTGTGGAGTTTATAGTTACTTTTTCCTTTCTTCTTTTTGGAACCCACTGACTGATATTCATTTTGCTTTAGTGTGTTATGCATGACTTTTGGTTCAAACATTCATGTAAGCTGATTTTGATTTTCCTGTATGAAATATAGCTCTACCATTGGATATTAGAATAGGAAAGCAGATGAGTTGCATGTTGGCAGACTATGTTCTTGTTTAGTGGCAGTTAATGGACACTTCTCTGCTAAACTTACAGACGTAGACAATTTTTAATTGCATATTGGATTGATTTATAGAGAACTTGTCACTGTAGCAGTTAAACAGAATCTTATTACTTACATGAAAAACATTATTTTCCATAAGCTACCCGTGAAGTAGGAAACTTTGCTTTAATTTTTTATGAGATTTTAAAACATTCTTTTAAGTGGGAAATTACTGATCAAGTGTTGCAGATTTCACTATAATTAGAACACTATTGTTAGCCTTACATCTTTGAATTTCAAACCCAGTTTGGAGGTTTTGACATTTCTCTCAACTGAACTATTCACAAGTTCCTGAGCGTTGAGTATCTCACAGACATCCTAGCAATTCATTTGTCCAGAAACAGGAGGTAAGCTTAAGAGATAAGAAGGATGCTAAAAAAAAAATATTGTGACCTGACCTGAATTGTGGAAAAATCAAGACCTGAAATTTGAGAACTGGTCTTCAGAATAACCTACCACAGGTCCCTCAGAAATTATTCTTGTGAACGGAGATCAAGACATTTCAAGTCAGGACCCATCCACCAACTGTTATACAGAAAAGAAAGTGGCATCTCATTTAGTGAGGTCCCTTTTGAAGCATGTCTTAAAGGCATCTTGAATTGCAGCAGATTGAACTGAAGATGGAAGTGAATGGAGGGAGATTTTTAAACCCAGATAGTCTGTGATAGTTTATGTAACCATGGTGGCGAGTAGCTGGAAGGGGAATTTGCTGGAGCACCTAAATAAATGCAAAATCCTCATTACCATAGTTGATTAGTTGATCTTCTCTAGCTTTAGACATTAGTATAAGGATCAAATACAGACCCATGCTGCTGCTGCTGCCATCGAAGAAACGTTATGACATTTTTCCTCTTCATCTTTTCTCTTCCACATCCATTTTTCTCTTACACTGTTCTTAACTTTCACTACTCTTCTCCTTCTTCCTACAAATGTATATTCAATGCAGGATATTTTAAATCTTGCCTGCAGAGCCATCTGTTTCCTCTAAACATGCCTTGTGAGAGCAGTCATTGAACTCTGAAGAGTATTCCTCTTCTGTTCTTTCACCAACCTCAAATCCCTTGGCAACAGCAAACTTAATGTCAGGCTGTCCTCTCTTTTTAGTATCACTGGACATGATCAGGATTTCCAGTCTACTTTGAGAAACCCATTCTGATTCTTAGGCAGTTCTTCTTGACTTGCTCTAGAATTTCTTCAACGAGGCTACACCTTTCTTCCAAATCTGTGGTCTCTGTCAATAAGAAACTTCTGTTTAGCTTTGGGAACTCACTGAAGTGAGGACTACTCACCTTTTTATATTTAAACAATAACTCTCTGGCTACAAGAAAACTGAGGAGCATAGTAAGTGCCTGGTAATTCAAACAGATTTAACTTTGTGGTACATATAAAAGAGGAGGAGATGGTAATTCCCCAATGATGTCTATTTTGATACGGTGTTTTGCCCCAGATCTCTAGATTAAAGAACAGAAGTCAAGCAATTTTCACATAGATTCTTGATACATTTTGAAATTTATTTAATCTGAAATCCAATTAAAATTATTAATAAATTTGTAATTCAGTCTTTGTAGAGATCTTATCACAGCTTATTTTTATGCACTCTGTGAAGGATTAGTGACTGTTGACATAGTTGAGTCCTATACATACTCAATTCCTGTAACTTTTAAATGTCAAGAAACCACAGTGCTGCAATGGATTCAAAGGTATCATACTCTGGAATCATGCTGAATTAACTTAATTTGAGCAAATGTTTTTGCAATGGAGAAGATTAGATTTTTTAATGAACCCATTTAAAGAGTGACAGGTTTTTCTGAGATAATTTCAGTGTAGGATAAAAAAAATCCTACACCTGAAAGCTGAGCAGTTTTTGACTTGAAATATACATGTGGTACCTCATGGGAGTATAGCATGGTTCCATTTTTCTTTTTGAGACAAGTTCCTTTAGTACCTCCTCAATGACACCCTGTAACTATCCAATTTATATAGTGCATTGAGATGACACAGAAGAAAGGTGACCCTCCAGGATTGTAGTCCTGCTAGGAAGTGCAATATTAACAAAAATTACTTGGGGAGAAAGGATAGCTGAATTACAGTTCTTGTTGAGCATCATAGTGGCATTTATGGTTCAATATTTGTAAATCTTTGAATTACAGGTAAAAATACTAAGGTTTTGACTTTTTTTTGACCTTGCCCTCCACCCTCACTGCCCCCCCAAAAAGAAAAAGAAAAAAAGAGTGTCTTATCATCAACAGCCCATTACAGGGAAAACCTTTTCTGAGGTCTGTAAAAAGTTCCCTAAAATACATCCTGGAATAGGAGAGGTAACTTTTTCCACCTGCCCTCACCTGCCTGTTTCAAGTGTGTATCTCTGAAGATTTATTTCCTATGTAGATCCAAAGGTAATTTAGGATGATAAACCCCTCAGAGACAACTCTGCAGACCTAGTGAAAATGTATACCTTAAGTTAATTTTCACCAACAGTCTGGCTTTTCCTTTTCCAGTTATATTAGCTTCTGAGTAGTCCAGTCCTTTGTTTTCGGGTGAACTCTACTGGGATTTTGCTTTTTAGAAAAGGCACGGGGTCTTATTTGTTGGGGATTTCCATGAAAATGGTCCTGTTGAGGGATTTGTGTTAGTATCCATGTAGTCAGGAGAATGTTCCCATTTAATCTCTTTCTATCATAAAGGTAACGAAATTTTAATGTACAGTTATTTGAAATAACTTTGAAAGAGAAACAAAAACCCCAGATCTATCCTTGTCTCCCAAGGCAGGATGAGCTGTACCTAAACCAGTCTTGCCACCTTTATCTAACCAGCTCTTTAGAATTTTCAAGGATATAGATTTCATCATCCTTATAGATAATATACTCCAAAACTTACAGTGTTTTGGTTTTTTTTTTTTTGGTTGGTTTGTTTTGGTTTTGTTTGGTTGTATTCTGGCTCATTAGTTCTTGCCTTATAGTGTGGAGAATGAATGATTCTATTTTGCTTTGTGATGTCCTTTGTTGGATCTCCACTGGTTTTTACTGCCCCATCCAACAATCACTTCAATGGATTTAAATCTTCCTTCAAGTGTGGGGGCACACAACTCACAACTCTCTGTTTCTGGTTGTATCAGCTCAGAAGAGAGGACAAATTACCCATGTACCTTTTAGATTACATTTTCTATACATAATGTTTACTTTTATGTCACAACAGGACATACTGCATGTATGGTGAATATTCCTAAGTGAGCATAGAACTTTACCCTTGTCCTTATTAAGTTGTACCCTACTTATAAAGCAATGATGTTGTCCATTTACTTTTGAAGTTTAATCAAAAGCGCCTGAAGTGTGGTTTAGCTGCGTGCCATCTCTATATTTACTACAAGCACAATTTATTCCATCTTCAAGTCAATAATGAAATACAAATTAATGCCAAACATAGGACAGACCTCCATAGAACCCTCAACGCATCCATCCAGGAGAAGAAGAAATCACTAAATATATCAGCCTTGGTTAAGTTTCACTGATATTGTATTTTCCTGTTCTTCATAATATGGCGTAAGTATTTGGTAAAATCTTAGTTGTAAATTATGAAATTAAAAACTCAGATCTCAGAAAGAGAGAAGTGTCAATTCATATCAACAAAGACGAGCTTGTTTTAAACTTAATTTTGCTCCACCTTAAGCCAAGGACAAATATTATACCAGTTTCATTTAAATGAAATTTGGACATCATTATGACAGATAAGCTAGTCAACATTTAATTATGTTGGTTGTAACTTAGAAGCATTTTCAGCTTGTTTATTGGTTTATAAGTATTCCTTTTCTCCTGTCCTTCCTCCCTTCCCCTTCTTTCCCCCTACTAGCTTGCAGTGGGATAAGTGAATCTCTTTGCAAAATAACAGAAAAAATGAAAAGTACGTGTAATAAAAAAGAGCACATCTTATATGTCTTAAATCTTTTTTTTTTTTTTGGAAGATAAATAAGGACTCATTTGCGTGTCTGTTTCTGTTGCAGGCAGATATAATCAAAATATAAACCTACGTATATAGTTATATAGTCCCCTATTTAATATCGTTATTACCTAAAATACTTCATTGGAGTTCACTATTTAGGATTTTTAGTATGTGCTTTTTACCTCATTATTTGCTTTTTACCTCATTTCAGCTTTATATTCCATTTAGGTCTTCCTACCCTTTTTTTTTTTTTTTTTTTTAAATAGGACCTCAGACAGCACAGCTGAGTAACTCAGTGCAACAAGAGAACTCAACATTGTTCTCATAGTTTCTCAAACAAGACTGCAGTGAGCTCTGTTAAAAATAACATTTACCATTGCATGGTGCAAATAGACTGTGGAAAACAGTCTAAGCAAGGAAATACTGTGGTAAAATCAATAGCCCGGAACACTATTATGCTTTCTAGTGGCACCCACTGTTTGAGCAGGGAACATGTACAGATATTTCCACAGTTCTTATGTCCTATTCATGACTACTGGAATCAGATTACATTTAGGTCTGCAAGAAAGACATATTTTTAAATCCTAGACTCCAGGCTCATCTGAAGAAAAACTTGTCTGGGGTCTGGAATCAGACTCCAAGCCCACTGAATTTGGGGAGAAATTTTCCATTTTCTTCAACCAGTCCTGAGAGAAGTCTGAAGGGGATAGCATCCAACACAAGGAACATGTGTGTTCATTCAAACATGGTTGGATTTGTGTCCTGCACGCTGGTGCTCCATGGGACATGGGGGGAGAGATGGGTGTCCTTGCTACAGCCAGACACAGGGTGGGGAGAGGAAGTTTTCTGGAAATGACCATTGGAGTTCTGTGAACCTGATCTGTGAACCTGACTCCACTGAGGATGTGGAACCCAACTCCTTGGAGGATGTATCTCATGCCTGCCTCTTGTAGTAGGGAGTATTTTAGCCTGGGAGAGGAACACACCCATGATACATCCTCTGAAGCTGTAGCCTGGGCGAACATGCAGAACTGGCACATCCTGCCTTTTGTGACTCATGGCAAGCCCCACACCTTCCAGCTGTTCTGTGTCGGAAGTGTCCCTGTCCTGGCATGCTGGGCTGTGGCACTCAGGAGTGCAATGCGGCCGCAGTTTGGGTGGTAGCTCCTTTTTCTGCTTCAGAGCTATTTTGTTTGGGGCTTCACATAGACAGATGCTAACAGCACTCAGGTTAAACTACAGTAATTAATTTTTTAGAGTTTGAGGAAGAAAACTGGTGTATGCTTATGACAGCTTATATACATTCTTCAAAAGAAGTTGGCTCTTAGGTTCGGTCTATCACACTTTTGAACACAAAACTGGATGTATTTCTTCTGTGAATATTATGTCTTGGGGGATTTTTCTAGCAAAACCAGAAAGGAAGAATTCTGATTTTGCTTACTCCCTGGGAAGTGCAAAATTGTTCCATATGAGTAGCTCAAGTCCCATTGTACAGGACAAACTAAATCATTGTCTATTGAAAGAGGAAGTGATTGAAACCAACCTTTATACTTTTTACCTTGGCACTTTCTTGTCATTGTGATTTCTAGGAACTGGTGTCAGAATATGGCACAGGAAATAGAAAAAAAACTTTATTAACAGCATGTATATGGATACAGAATATACTTATACATGTATTATTATTTGGTTTTGTTGGTAACATTTCATAAGTAGCATGAAGTACATGTATATTTATAAGTATTACATCTCTATGTGCATGAGAAACTAGAAAATATTCTAATTGGATAACAATAATGAACCTTTGCATAGTTCAAATGTTTAGCATGTGGTCAAACAATTTAGCTGTGGGCAGATAATGACCCCAATTACAAATAAACCTGCCTTTGACTTGAAGAAGATTACAGAATCGTTATTGTGGAGACAATTTGGATATATATCTTTGTTGGATGCTTAAATGCCTTTTGGAATCAGCATTTTAAACAACTAGTCAAAGGTGAGAAAAGGTGGAAAGTAATACCTAAAAAGAATCCTGTTGATTAAAATTTCTCCTCACTTTGATTTTTTGTGAGCTTTCCTGAAGTATTTTATGCCAGATTCAGGGGCAAAACCCCCCATATTATATAGTATTCAAATAATTGAATGCTGGCAGGAAGGTGGGGTTTTGATGAGTTTGCAGTTTTATATTGAAATCAAATATATTGTAAGCACAGGGAAACACAGCTCAGTGCCCTAAGAAGGTCTGGTGTCATGGTCACCATTTGAAATTTGCATGAGAGGTTATTCAAAAGAGAGACAGGAGACTTGCCTATTGTATTAGCATGGTAATGCAATTCTTTGTGTTTATTAACCTGATCCACACCAGCTCTGCTATGCACAGGGTCTGGGTTTTTATGAGCTATAGGCTTTTATGCAGTGATATTTTATTAACCTAATTAAAAGTTTTATAAAAGTAAATTATATTTATGTTTGTGTCTCCTGTTTGCAATCATTAGGGAACCCAGACAACCTCCGGTGACTTCAGAGAGGGCTGGTCAGGTCCCATCTGTGTAAATCTTGTGAGTTGTCATAGACTCATTGCATTTGATTTACATGTGAAACCTGCGGACTGAGCACAAATGCTAACCAGACAGCTGATAAATAACATGATGCTAAAGCAAGACTTTCGCATTTCTTTAACTCCTTTCTTACAGGGACCTCTAAGTGTTTTTCAGACCTTAATGAATTAACCTTCACTGTAAAATGATCTTACAAGACTACTCACAACATCAAAATACTAATGTTTATATACCTTGTTACATTATCACCTTGATAGCTTGTAACTTTAGTAATGGACTAAGACTCATTGCACAAGTTTTCTTAAATACAAAGCGAAAACCTGGTCCTGTCCCAAACATATCACAACTTAGAGGCCTGACTGGTGATTTGCATCAATTGACAGAGGTAGTCCTTTACACTTAAAGCCCCTCTGCTGAGACATGTCCATGTAGATCTAATGCATGTGAAAACCAAACAAGCTCAAGTTACCCAGGAAGTGGCTTAAATCCACTGTGAGTTTGGTTTCAGGCAATCAGTTTCGTTTCATATTTGCAACAGGTTAGAAGCACGTATACATGCAGTTATCAAGTCTCAGCTGACAGCTGTACCTCAGCTGCTTGTGGTTGGCCTGCTCACATACTAAACCTTGTACAGCTTCAGATGACGAGACATAAAAAGAGGTAGCAATTACAACTTTACAACCATGAACAAAGAGAGGTTGTACAGAAAGCTGATGGAATCAGGTGTGAAATCCCAGAATGAAGGTTCTTTTCCCAGTGTGTAGCTATAAGTGCTAGGAGACCTGTTGCACGGGCCAAAAGCAATTTAGCATTGATATTTGGGAAACAGGTCGCAGGTAATACAGAAATGGGTCAATGTTTGTGCGTAAAATTCATTTGGCTCAGCGGCTTCTCCTCTGGTGCCTGATCCACTGTCCAGTAATGCCAGGGCAAAGTCTTGCAAGAGCCTACAGAAGGACATTGGGCTCAAATGAGATTTCTCTCTGAGACCGAGGAGGGAAAAAATGTGCTTAGTGATGGTACGGAGGAGAGAAACCACAGGGACTGTAACAACCTGCTGTTTGCTGCAAATCAAACTATTGACAAACAGGCATGGGGGATTTGCATGACCGATAGCCATGGTCCTTCTGTCACTGTGCCTCGTCATGCACCTCTGAGAGTGTCTGGACAAACCTATCAATCAGTATGACCTGTATCTCTTCTTTATGTTTTTCACTTTGGCTAATACTGAACTGTATTAACAATTACTTTGGTGGATGCTGGATCAGCCCTTGGATTCTCTATAAAACAGTGTTATGCACCTAGGTTAAGCAGCTCCTAAGGGGGAAGAAACAGATGCCAGGAGTGTAACAGAAAGGAGCCTTTGAAGAAAAAGTTGTGAAACAGACCTATTAGCAATTGGTACTTACAGGTCTGAAAGACACCTTGATGGTGGGAGGAAAGGAACAGCACATCAGGTGACATGAACTGTGTACTGCACTGAATGGCTTGCTGTTCATGGGTGGGCAAAGGAAACACATGCCAAATTCATGTCTGTTTCATGGCATGCGATGTGTTTCTTCATGTAGCTGCTGGTGATTATTTGGAAATATTTACTTTACAAGGAATACAAAACCTAATGGCTACTCTAGTTTTTCTGGGAGCATGGTTTTGATCGTCACTGCTGCACAAAAGTAGCCTCTAGATAGTGTTAGAAAAATAAAATTAAACCAACATGCAATATTTTAATTATAGCGGTATTTAATAGCTGCAAAATAGAGCAATAATATTTACATAATACCAGAATTAAGGTTGGTGGTTCAGCTTTAATTGTCATGCTTCTTCCCATTAGGGTGCTGTCAACACTATATCAATCAATGACGACCAAATTTTTCAAGGTTTTATTTGCATCACTGTTGGGTCAAATGCAACCTGGGTCATCAGTAAACAGAACTTTTTACAGTCTTCTGGTTTCCTAGAGTTCTAATGGGCTTTTTAGCCCATGTCCTAGGCTATGCAAGCTCACATCCCAGAATTTCTTTGCTTTGGCTCTAGAAGTGTGCCTCCACTGCACACTAAGTGCATTACAGAGATACTGAATGGTAGCAAAAGAATACCCATGCATCACTCTCAGGATTAAGTCTTACCAAATTAAATACTGAGGAACATGATACATCAGTTTAGTGGAGTTGTGTGCTAACCTCAGAGTTCTGTCTGTGACCCCAAGTCAACTCACTTGAGTGTCCCTCAATGACACTGCCTTGTGACAATAACATGTATCAACTCCCAGTGCGACTGGCAATCTCAGTAGGGAAGACAGGGCTGAACAAACACTGACAGTTCTCACACAATGCAATGGAAATACATCACAGAGTTGTACTGTCATCATGGTTGTGGACCATGGTAGGCTGTGGTACCTTTCAACAACACAACTTCTTTTGGGTTTGCTGCTAAGTGAGTTGGAGATGACCTTCAGAATGAAAATAGAACCATTCTCCCATGCAAGAGAATGGAAAGGGTAAATACTGACTCCCTGTATGGAATATAACAAATTTTTAACTGTAGTAATTTACGTTTGATGCAGGAGATGCTGTATTTTGTGGATGCTTTCTCTTGGTTTGAATTATTATACTATATAACATCCCAGACTGCCCTTTCTGGGTTCCAGAGTTTTGGGCAATTATGAATGATTACATACTCTTTTTTTTCTCTGTTGGTATGGAGAAAACAGTGAGAAACAAGTTAGAGGAGAGACCTGAAGGGGCAAAAGGAACTAGTAGGCACAAGATGAGTCAGGAATACTCTGTGTTTCGGTGGCAACCTGTGGAGGATTGAGGGCAGTATGACATTTAATAAACCAGAGGTTCAGCTGCTGACATTAAAATAAATAAATAAAAACCCAAACACACCATCTCTGGTACATAAAGCTATTTTGAGCCCCATAGAGAATGGGACTCTAAATGAGGCTTAGAATCATCTGTGTTTTTCACCCGTAAGGAAATTTCAACCCTGCCTCCACCAGAAAATACCCCTTATGTAATAGAGGCATATTAAATACAAATTTTTTTTTAAAGTCAGATTAAGGGAGTTTTGAATTTTTTCTTGCAAATTCCATACATCGCTATGTCACTTTTCTGCAAACTAAAAAAGACAGAACTTGAACATGGTCATTTAAGAAAAATGAACCCACTGTACATAAATGGTTGCATTGTTTGTGAGAATAGGTGACAATGCATTCACCAAGAACCGTGTGTGCTTCACTCCCAGGTCATTCTGATTCATGGGTAATTTACATTCCTCTCACAGTGCTTTTCAATAAGCAGCTAACTCTGATCTATAATATAGTCAGTTCTAACAAGCCAGATTTCAAAAGATTTATCCATCTAGCTAAAACGAACCTCAGTCATCTTTGTGCACAAAACACCCACATAGGCTATTTGTCTTGGACTTGAGTGNGGGTAGGTTGAAAGGGAGGGGACAGAGGGGTTGATGTCCAGGACTGACCCCACCCTCTGTACTTAGCCCTGAGATTCTTGGCAAAGGCAGAGAAAACACAAAACAAGTTTTATCATCTGGTAAGCCTGTCACTTGAAAAAGAAAATGACTTCAGAAAAATACTTCAACAATTATAGTACATTTTAATTAGGTGTATACCACATAATCCCAGCTTAATTTTTTAGCATACAAAATTTAAAAAAACCTCCCAGCCCAAGCCCAAGCAAACCAAAAAAACCAATGCAGTACTATTTTCTGTAAGACCTTTAGGAAAGATGTTTGGTACTAGTGGTCTGTCCTCTCACACCTGTGGAATACCTTCTAGCTTTGGCTATTGGAAAATAGAACAATTAGGTCATAAATTGAGTAGGCAGCTAGAGATGGGCAGACACAAGCACCTCACTGTCTCCCTCCGTCATCTCAGAATAAAAGAGAAAATAATAGAATGACACAGAAAGAAGAGTGAGATGGCAAATAATCAGCTTGCAATGGCAGAACCTTTTCCCAAGACAAGGATGGGAAAATACTGACATATGGATGCAGGGGAGGAATCTTATAAAGCAATGGGAAATGCTTATCCTGGTGGGTTGTACCTGCCTCAGTTAGTTATCTGATGAGTCTGTCTTTTTCTTATATTTTGGCAAGACTTACTTATCTTGTCTTGCCAGTAAATTCTCATCTAATTGAATTGACAAGCATGGACATTTTTAAATTAAAGCTTCCAATCTGCCCCAAATTCAAATGGTTATTTTTTGTTCTAGTGTAGCGCCTGCCATATGAGTTAATACATTGAGTCACTTGCAGTCATTGAAGAAGAAAGCTGATAAAAAAGTCTTTGCACTGGCAGAGAGTAGACGTACAATCTTTTTAGGTCATGCTTTTTGGTGGTGTGCTGACTTTAAGACCCTCATGTCTGTTTTGGCATGAACAGCATATTTTATTACTACTCTCATCCTTAATTTTCTCCCTAATTTCAGGCGGCAGATCCTTGCCTGTGAGTTCCTCCCATCCATTGCAACATCTCATTTGCTGGTCATGAAGCACCAAAAGGGTGTGTTCAAAGAGCTCACCATTAAATGTTTTGAGAAGTCCTTATAGCTGTTGGTCAGCCTCAACTCTCATTACATTCACAACAGCAAAGGCTTCTCTGTGTTTCTGCATCTGTCAAGATGAAGCTGTAAATTAGTAATTATAACTAGATAATTTTTAGGTAGCATGGAGTGTCTTGAAATACTTCTGTCCTTCTCTCTGTTTTCCCCTTGTTGAGACATTTGTAAAAAAACTTATACTCTGCAATTTTATACTGTTTGTGAAAGTATAAATTTACCTTTTATGTTTCTATTTCCATATTTTTGAAGGATGTGCTTTGAAAATGTATGCCTGTGTGCATATGAGTCTTTAAGACCGCTTTTTGATGGATTAGACTCCATTATGTCGGTGAATATAAAATACCGAGCAGTCCTTGTTATGGAAGGAATATCCAAAATGATGCCTACACTCTGTAACGCAATCATCAACAAGACATTATGAAGAGTACCATGTGCAAGGAGTTACATATCTTGTGTGTTTGTACACACGTGCATGAGAGTGTGTTTTGCTAGAAAGTGTGCATACCCTGTGTGTTAATGCTTTGCAAATGTAGTAGTTGCCATATATGCAGTTTTAAAACAGTTTGCCAAGTTTTACTCAACAGCCTCATGATTTTTAAATGACAAATATTTGCTTGGAGGCTGACAACTTCTATGCCAAGTTTCAATCCAAATTGCCCACTGCAATATCTGAGTTAAGGAGCCATGAAAAATGAAATATATACTGGAAAGCAAGAAGGAAAAAAGTTAGCTTTTGCAGTTTTGCCAGGTGAGTACTTAAATAGTTGATTCTAAGCTTGCTACAGTAATTTACAATTACAATTACCTGCTACAATCTGTATATTGAATGATGCTATTTAGGAAAGAGTTTTATCTGATTGCAAGGAGCACTTAAAAAAGACACTTTTACATATCACACAGTTTGGAGTTGTGACTATCAGGACCTGATCCAAAGCCTTCTGAAATCGAGGGGAAAGAGACCTGTTAACTTTAAGAGCTTTGTGTTGGACCTGAATGACAGTATAAACCAGATTTTTTTCTCTGCTTAAAAGTAATGCAGACTCACCTTTTAAGTTTTGTAGGTTAAATTCTATCCGGATTATCATGAGCTAAGAGCTAAGGATATTTGGTGTGCCATGTGCTATATAATACTAAACCTCTTCATAACATTAATTCCTCATTGAATATTCTCCTCTTCTTCAGTGGTCACAGTAAGTTGAGTTAGAAATAGTCTACTGTCTTTTGGATTTTTGCCTGCAAACATATATGGCAGAAAAATTCACTTGTCATCTCAGTCACACCTATGCTTGGATAAAACAACCCTGTAATTGTATTGCTGTAACCCTAGTCTTTTACCCCATATGGCTCTTATCAGAATTTTTTTCCACAACAGCAAAAATACAGAATGAGACTCACTTGCTTATACCATAGCACCACAATTATCTCCTTGCAGTACAGAAGGCACTGCCAATCACCCTATTGGTAGCGATGTTTAGAGGTTAGGTTGGGAGCACTTAGGAAATGGGGACTGCAGCATTCTCTGCCTGCCGTAGCACCTGCGGTGAATTGATCATACTTGATTACAATATATGAAATCCCAGCCTGCAATACTGCAGTTATATTGCAAAGCTTGTATGTAATCAGGGAAAAAATCCAAGTGTCTTGCTCTGTCACAGTAGGGTTGGAAGGTAGAACAGAAAATACGGGTAGTCTGGAAGTAGAGAGGGAGGTCCAGAGGTTAGGCTAGACTGGGTATGTTCCTTTTTCCATGTTTGTCTCAACAGAAATCCCTAGACAAGCCTACAGCCTGAAACTGTGCAATACTTTCCCCTTTTGCCCAAGAAAGGGAGTGTCCAAAGAAAAGCATGATGTGAGGCAGCAGTATGCCATGCCTGAAAAGGAAATGCATGATGATACAGTGAGGAGGATACCCATGGTGGAACTGTTGCAGAATAACAAATTACTGTAAGACAGTTTTGGGTTGCAGTGGGTACTTCAGTCCTGTGCAAAAATTATCTGCTTCCAACAGTATAGTTTAAACAATTTTAAAGACACTGGAAAAATCTCCTTCCACAACAAAATCACAGAAATCATTACTTTTTCATATACTGGTTTATTTCTTCCTGCTGACACCTTCCACGTTAGCATTAGTCAGCAGCAGGGATGGATCATTAGACTCACAGCATGTCCACAACGTATCTGTGAACCACACGTGCAGTAGATGCAATGTGCCCTAGACAACGGAGTAATCGCTCAAGCACTGCAAAGGTAAGCCAGACATATTTGGTACTGAAGGACAATGCCATGTAACTTTCTTACTGGGCTGTCTTATATTAGAAGTTACGAATGATCAGAAAGTTCAGATAGAATTTCCCCAAATATGTTCCTGGAGATAGACCATTTCTCAGTTCAGCTTCAGTCCAATGGCTGCCTACCTCTATCACCTGGTCTTGTATTTCCACACTTCTGCTTATAGTTTCTTGCTCCTTAACTAGGCAGCTACACAGCTCAGGTAACACAACTCTGTCTCTTGATGGTCATGATAAAATCTCTCATTTGGTTTTAATTCTTTTCTTCCAATTATGTGCCAGAATCCTACCATACACAAGAGGAATTTGTGCAAAGACATTGGGAGAAACCAGTAATTTTTCAATGCAAAACCAGCTCCTCCATAACGATAATGACTACATAATGAATAAAAAATGAATACACTTCAGGCCAACTTATTCTTGTCTTTTGCCGTTTTTCTCACTGAACCTTCTAATGCAGTGAGACTACAATACTAACTGTAAAAAAATACCTTCCAGATTAAATACAATTAGATTTGAATATGAGGCATTAAACGAATCTAAGTTACATATGCATGCAGACATATTTATAATATTCTTTTGACATTTTTAGTGGTTATTCTGTGACTATAAAGCAAAATGCACACAGACGTACAGAACCTAGTCCAATGAGGTGCCGAGTGAATCCCTCATTGTTCTGGGAATTCATTTGTATGAGTTGAAGTTGTGAAACGTCTCTCAAGACAAGCTCCTTGTTTTCCACCTTCTGTCCCACACAACCTGTAGCCTGGTAAAGGATATCTGACTAACAGAAGAGAATAATGCATGTGAAGCTGGAACTGCTAATTTTGAGTCCTGTTATCACCTGCAGCCCAGCTTTGTATACTGATAAAGGGCAAAGGGTAGAAGATAGGAGTTTTTTCCTGGGAAAAGCCACTGGTTGACGCTGAAAGAGCTCAGCTCTGGTTAATAACGTTTGCTTCGAACTAGCACTTTCTGCAAACCTTATGTAAATATTGTCTATCTACTTCATCTTGTCAAAAGCTGTGTCAGTATCAGACTGCACAGGCGAGTGCCAAAATATGTAACCAGTTTTACAAATGAATGAGGTTAACAGGTATCTCCCTGAAGAGCAACAATTTCCCTTTTATAAACCCCACCTGAGCTGGGTGAGTGCTGCACGGACATACTGTTTTCAGCCTACAGCCAACATTTAAGCAATAATCCATAGTGACAGTTTTATGACAGATCTGAGCAACTCATGAAACAATTGAAAGGATCCTTTTCTCCTTTCTTAAGTGAGGTCCACATACAGGCAATTTACAGATGCTCAACAAAGGAAGGACTCTCCTCAAAGAGCAATCTGGTAAAAAGAAATGACCAATTCTTAAAAACGTTAAAGAGATTTAAATCACAATGCCATTTCCAGGTTAAAGCTTCTGATCTCTAAAGAACCAGCATAAAAATGTGTTAATGACAGTTGACAATATTGCCCTTCCTGGGCAGCTAATGACATCTTAACTCACAGAGCTAATAACTCTCTACACTTCAATTTGCAATCTGCTGCAGAGTTTACTTAAAGGGATACACGTGTGGTTACTATGTTCAGGTCAAGCTCTCCTACTACTAAATACAAAAGCAATTTTTAAAGCAATGATACCGCTGACATAGAAGCCTATAAAAACAGAAGAATTCCCACTTAAACCTACAACTGGCCCCTCTGCTCAGTTCTGTTGTGTCTGAACATTTCAGTCCACAGGGACCTATAAAAGAAACTCTCTGCAGTAGATGATATTACACGATCCATGTGGTCATTTGTAAATGTTGTAGTACATATAATGCATCGAGGAATTCACTGAGGTTTTTATATTAGTATCTTGTTTGGTTTTCCCAGTTGCACAATAATGGATCTCCATAGATTGGATTTTTATTAGATTATTATGATGTCCTTTTAAGGAGGTGGTCCTCTCTAGAGACTCTGGCAAAACATGTTATAGAAAACAATCTAGCTCAAGCATCTTCTGGGATCAGATTGGAAAAGAAAGACAAAGTCCTACATCCTTAGGACATTGTAGCTAGGTCTTTGTCAGCTAAATCAAGGATTCCCAATCGTAGCAACAATCTCACTTATGGACTTCTCTGGAATTATTAAACAAAACAAAGCATAAAAATGCATGGTGTTTGTGGCAACTTATCTGTAAGGTTCGAATAAAATAATTTCCCTGTGGATTTTTTTTTCTTTTCTAAATGGAAAATTATTGTCTACTTCCCTGGCGGGGGGGAGGGGGGAAGGGAGGGGGAAGGGAGGGAAATAATTTGAGGTCTCCAAGTCTCAAACTAACATTTAAAGTATTTCAGTATTAGTACCTTTTACATTTTTGACAAAATGTACAGCTTTTTTCAATAGAGGAAAAGAATCTGCAGTAGGTACTACCACGGGTTAAACAGGTATTACTATAGAATAGCATAGATCCCACTAGACCCAGTGCCCTGTGGCAGGTCCACAGGAGCATTTCAGGTACAGAAACGTTGTTCAAAGATCCATATATGTAGAACTAAGGTAAAGTACCTTTCTACAGCTATATACCAACAGAAATTGCCCCTCTACCTTTAACTTGGTTTTTGAGAGGGAGCCAAAGGCCTGTACGCTCCTTGCCTCATGCTGGTGGCTTTTCTTTCTGTGCCTACAGCCAAGGTTTAGCAGCCTTATAGAAGTAATAGAGTGTTGCTTTTTAACTTCTCCTTTTATTTCTGTAATCACAAACATTTTAATTATGCTATAGCAATGCCTGTATTTAAGCGTGTAATAGGTATATAATGTTCTCTGGAACAAAAGATTTGAAGTCATATAATGGTATTGCACAGTATGCAGCTTTCATGTTGTTACTCAGATTTGTCGTCTAGAGCGGTTTTGTTCCCCATTCCCTCTGATTCACACTTTGCCACATAACAGTAAAGCGGCTTTGAGTACAGTATGGGGAAAAGACAGTCTGGCAGACAAGCAGGGGTCTTTTCCTCCTCAAATAGTTTTCAGCATGACACAAATGTTAGCTCTGTATTAGCCCTGTAAAGGTTACACAGCACCTGGCTGCAGACCCAGGAGGAACGTGCCCTAGGACAGAGAAGAGGTCTGAGCAGGAGCCCTGTGCATGTGTGGGGCTGTGTCTGAGGACACACTGCAGAGCTGAGTTTTACTGCATCTCTTCCTCAATCCCAGCACTGCTTTGTACACCCTTCCCTATCACCAGACATGCTGATGTGCGATACCTAACACTGCAAAACCTATTGATAGCGTCTATGATTTTTGCAACCTTTAGAGGTCTGTAGGCAGATGGAAGAGATTTTACCAGTCAATTACTACTGTTAGTGTTGGGATGCAATCATTATGTACTTTAATTTTCATAGCAAATTTACTGTGTCTGATAACAGTCACTTTGATGGGTACGAAGTTCTTATTATAAGCACACAGAAAAACTATATGGGGTACCAAGCTTTTTTTTTCTTTCATTCAACCGTTGCACTGGGAAGAGCTATAGTAGAAACTCGTGTCTCAGTTTGATAACAGTTTCAAATAACTCATTGTACTATACTACAAACAAAATGATTAAGATAAAGAATAATGAATCTCTTTTTATGTGAAATAATATGTTAAAGTTTTCTTTGCATTCTTGAAAACCACATCTTTAAAAAAAATCATTAATGCAGAGTATTGAGCAATACTAGAATGATTATATGCTTCTATTATTTTATATTTTATTTCTTTATTTTTTATGTTGCTGAAGCTAATCCAAGTTTTATACATATTTTGTTAAATATAAACCTGAACAAATTCCTCCGTAAGATTTTTCTTCATTTAACAATGGAGAACACACACCATCTTCTGCAGCATCTCGTGATTAAAGAACTTTTCAAACCCTTGCTCCCATGTGTAAATCATTGAAGTTAGCAAGTGCTTGTGGAGAATACTGGAAGCAGAGTCATTAGGAACAACAACATGATCAGCTGTTGGCAAATCTTTTTCCTTAATGATGACCACTAAACTAAACTGATATTATTTAATCATGAGTTTAAATTAGCAGTGATTGATGATGCTGCTGATTACAAGTGAAAAAGGCAAATGACAAGAGTCAGATCACTAGAAATAGTTGAGAGAATTTGGTGACTACATTTGGCTCAAAACATTACCTTTTGCAACTTGAGCTGGGTAGTGAAATTGTATAATGACAGGTTCAGTTCTTCATTGGAATATAGATTTAATCTAGCCCATACCATAGTTTCTCTGTGGTAGATGGGAAAACTGAGTATCAACTCTATAATCTGAGATTTTTGGTCCTTGCAAAAAGACTTTTTGCACAAAGAAGGATCGTATTTATTAAAAACACATCACTAAATGAATTTAAAAGTAAAATGTTCCATTTTTTCTTACTTTAAAAAAGGCAAAAATAGTGTTTCAGTGTTAGTTGTAAATGTAGCAAATCCAGTCCTGCAATGAATTCAAATCTGTACATTTCATAAAGGCTACTTAGGGACAAGATAGTTTTAGATCTAAGAAACATGTAAAAAATGACTCATTGTTAATAGGGTGAGCTCTTTGCATTTGGATTAGGGTTAACTGACAGTATCCAGTCACCTTTTATTCTCACAGATTCCACCGGAGAAATGCTTTGTGCTGGCCTGAAAAAGAGAGAATTAGGTGTTCCATTTATACTATTGATCTTAATAACCTCATCTCATAAATACCTACTTTATGACATCAATAAAAAGAGAATAGCAGCAACTCCTAACAATAGAAATTGTTACTTTGTAATTCAAGTATTTCATTGAGCATCTCAAAGAGACTCCATAGTGGTACAGTAGTGATATTTTATTACCAGTTTTTAAATATGTGCACAGAGAGACCATTTTTTTAAACAAGTGAAGATTCTAATTAATTGAGCACACTACAGCTTCTAGGTCCCACAGTTATCACAGTTCTTTTTCATCTCTCATCCTCCTCCTGTTCTTCCTCTCACATGTTAAAAGTAACATATCCCTTTAAGGGCGATGGTGGGTGTAGGACTAATTTTTCACTGGGCTGAATCGGATGAAATGAAACAGAGATCATTTTACACAATGGTCTTACCTCCCTGGTATCCTCTGTTAGCATGCTGTAGATGAAAATTATCTGCTCCTAGGAAACGGACCAAGAGATATTCCAGAGTGCACCACTCTCACCTTCCATAGGCCCCTTCTGCAGCTGGACCATGCCAGGGCTGCCCCTTCAGCTGTCATCCACCCAACAGTTGTCACCAGGATGAAGTGGCTGTGTTAATGCTGGTCTGCACTGAAATCTCCCTCAAAAGCTCAGGTTCTTTTAGCTTCCACCTAAGGTGGAGGAGGGAAACAATCAGAAATCATAAAAAGAAGATGAAACTGAGCCTTCCCTACAATGAACATCTGAGGTGGAAGATCATGGGGTCATTACTCAGGCAGTGTCCACATTGCTGCACATGAGAAGGGGTAAATTATCTTGCACATCTGCTGGAATAGAAGCCTCAGATCAGACCCAGATGTTTCACAGATTATAGTGCCGATGGGACATTGCAGACTACCTGAGAAATAAATGTGAAACACTCCCTCTTGTTCCTTTAAAAGATATTTGGCTTATATTACACATTGAGTTAGCTGTACTTTCATATATAATTTTCTTTGTGCAACCAGATTCTTCCTGGTGAACCCTAGTAGTGTACGCCCAAGACAGTTGGTTTTTGGTATCCATGAGGAAAGTCAAGTTTCCTGTTGACTTCATCAGCCCTCATAAAGGGGACTATTCCATCTTTTAGAATGGAGTCGAATAGAATAGAATAGAATAGAATAGAATAGAATAGAATAGAATAGAATAGAATGGAATGGAATGGAATAGAAAGAATATCTTAGCTCACTTGAAAGGGACTTACAATAACCAATTTTATCCAGGGGCTTTGGGCAACCTGGTTTAGTGAAGGTGTCACTGCCCATGACAGGGGATTGGAACTAGATGGTCTTTGAGGTCTCTCACAACCCAAAGCATTCTGTGATTCTATGATCTAGTCCAACTTTCTAACAACTTCAGGGCTGGTAAAAAGATAAAGCATACTATTAAGGGCATTGTCCAAATGCTTCTTAAAAGCTGAGACATTAGACTTTTGAACATTTGCAAATGAATGTCCAAAATCCCCAAAGTGTCTAATCCTTATTACTTTGCCCATTAGAATTTGATTTTTTTTTTTCTGGGATTATTTCATATGGGAAATGTCTAGTTTATCTCATCACAGTTCTTTTTCCTGTGAAGAGCTAAGGGGAGACTATACGCATGCAAGACCTAAGTTTTTTTGGTGGTTTTTTTTTTTAAATTTTATTCAAAATGGCAGAATAACTGTGTGAACCAGAGGGGTAAAATAATACCATATGGTTGTCATTGAACTACTTTGTCCTGATCAAGTAATGTCTCCCAGAACTAAAACCCTGTTGATTTAACTGCTTTTGGACTTTTAAATGAAAGTCCTTTGCATTGGTAGCTTTAAAGTATAAGGACCCTAAGTTTGAGTCTTTGCTTCTCCAAATTCTACCACTTTATTTCATGTCAGCAATTAATCCAGCTTTCTTAGTCGACTAATTGAAAGAGCCCTAGGTTGCTTATGTTTTCAGAATACTATAATAATTAATAATCAGACTAAATTTTCTTTACTTTTAAATCTTCACTGGAAACTTGCTCACATTTTTATTTCTCAGACCCTATGATGCCACCAAGTGTGTGATATATAATGATGTCACTACAAAACGAAAAGTGACCTCTTTTTTTCCTACACCAGTGAGTTAAACATATTTTTAAGAGGTATGCTGGTAGCTTGATAATAATCTCAAAATTTCTTTAAAACACATTTCTAACTCAAAAGCCTTGTCTGGCATACAAAAAACTTTCCAACAGGAAATTCAAGAGAACCTAGCACTAAGGTTTCAAGTACTCAGCACCTTCAATGACTGCCAGATTTTTAATAATACTCAGAATTCATAATGAAGCACAGATTTTCAAAAGGCCTTGGTTCTTCTTTGTACCCAAAAATAAACTCAATGTGTTGGAGGTTGAGCTCTCTGAAAGTCTGTCCCTGTTTTTGGGTGCTACTTGCTTCCAAGCTGCCTCCTGAACACTCTTAAAATTGGTGCTCTTAAAATTGGTTTTAATAGTCCAGAAGAGGTCTGTGAGCTCAATAGCTCTTTAGATCGGCAAATAAATAGAAATGGAGAGAATTTGTTTTTAACTTATGGAATACTTAATGAACCACATAATTTCAGTCATGATAGTAAGACTGAAAGATATGATCATTTGATATTTTATGGACTCAAATTTTCCATTTGGAAGTCTGTCACAGGCTCCATATTGAACAATAAACTACCTCCTATTTTACACTCCTATAAAATGAAAAAATCCAGCAATAGAATCATATGGAGAGATCCATTTTGGATGAACATTAATTTAACAAATATTTCTATTTGCAAATGTGTGGCATGATTGTTCTTTGAAGATGTGACCCACTGAGAAGAATCACACAAAAATGTCATGGCAGTTGTGATCAGCTTCTAGAAGTGGAATGCAGTGGGGAGATGATATTACGAAAAGGAAAAGTTGATTGTTATTTTTCTGCTTTGTCATGAAGGTACTGAATCACCAAGAACTTTAACTAGATACCTAGCTTTAAGCATATGTGTTATTTTTTAATTTAGTGGACTTACTATTATATTGTGAAAGTTAGAGTATGTATAAATCATTTTCACACACTTACTAAGAAAAATTAGTTATGTGACCTGATTTTTAGGATCAAAATTGTTTATTGTCCCTGTGTGGTCAGGTTCATCCAGAAGGTGAACCAAAACTTTGAGATGCTGAGGAAAGAGCCACAGAGGGCTAGCCAGTACCAAACAACAATCAGCACAGTTTCTAATTTTCTGCTGTTTTCTGAACTGAGGTTGTTTTGGTTTGGGTTTATTTTTTTGTTTAATCAGAATTAATTGATATTTCTGAGCAGCAGGTTTTTTTATAACCAGAGGCAGCTTCGTAATGTTATTTTCTAACTCTGACAGGAACTATTTCTTTGCAATAAATCATATGATTATCAATGTTACTATATTGCTAAAACCAGAGAGCTCCTCATGCATCCCATGGAATCCAGCCTCAAAAAATCTGATACCTACATAAAATTTTGGACACAAGAAAAGGCTTTTCTTAAATGTATAAAGCTTTTTATTGTTGTTTTTAAGCAATAATTGTCTGCCTACCTTTTAATCTATTTATTGAACATGTACCGTTAATTATAATATCTGAATGCTCTCTACTTGAAATTAAAAGGTTAGTTAAAATTGCTAGCAAGAATCCTAGACTCTTCTGCTTTTTCAGAAAGACTTTCTGGGTCAAATATTAATTTTTCTTTTTCTTTTTAATGTATCTAGTTATTATTTTGTTACTGTACTATGGATTCCTCAAGAGATTTTATTTCCGAACAACTTTAATAATTTTTTTAAAGGTAGCTGGAAGAAAACTCTGGCAGTGTGATAAAACATGTCTTGACATTGATACCAATGAGTTCAAGACATTAAGAGATTTTATTTCTGCAAAAAGGTTTATGATACAGTGCTCCTTAGACTGCAGTGTGGTAGCAGTTTGGCTGGTCCCCCCTTCGTAAAAAAATTCCTAATCACATTTCAGTTTATTCTTTTTATTATGCTTCTGTAGCAGGTAAGATGCTAAGGAAATAAGGATGGACTCAAACTCCATGGGACTAAGTTAGGCAGTATGTGACGGCAGTCTTAGCGCCTCTGGCATCATGGGCAGTTTCTCAGCCTGAACAGTGATGGGACTGCTGGTCCTTCTCTCTTCTCAGGAGGGTAGGAGTGGCATGTAGCCCAGCTGGCATGAGTGGAGGATATATACTGGCTTGTACAGAGAAGTCTGATCTAAGTTATTTCCATCAATGGAAGATGGAGGAGACAGAAAATTATCTCATAAAAAGTTACTAATTGATTTTAGTTGGACAAAAGCCCAACTAGTAAAGCAAGGCTAGTGTATTTATGAGCTCACTATTGGTGTAGAGTAACATGGACTGCCAACCCCTCCTTTGTGAGGAGAGGGGAGTGCTTTCTTCAAATGCTGTTCTCTTGCTTTGCTGACCGACTTTGGCAGGATGTGGCGTACTTTCAGCAGTGACGAAGACATTCAGCATCTGGCAGAGAGCACCCAGCACTTCACAAGCTGGTATTCCTTGTTAAACAAAGATATCTGGTCCATAAAGTAAGACTGAAAAGCCATTCTTCCAGACTGACATCCAATTGATGCATGTGTTGCCAAAGTGAACATGAGGATGTGATTCTTGAAAGCACCCACGATCGGTCCAGCTCAATTGTAAATTTCATAGTAAAAATCACTTTCCAGGATTCAGTTAACATGTGAAAGTCTTCCATATTTGTGATCTTACTTGGGATTTTCAGTAGGGCTTAAGGGAACTAGCATCCTGCTTTACAGGAGTGTTTACTGAGAATGAAGCACCTGTTTCCTTAAGAAAGTTTTAAATGTTTTTTGGGAATAATCCAAAACCTATGAGAAGTGATGGTATGATCCCCACTCGTTTCCACAGGCTTTGCATCAAGCCCTTATTCAACAGCTGAGTGCTCTTTACTGTTTTTAAGACTTCTCATTATAGTATGAGATTTTCTGTTGGAAACAGTTGTCACTAAAATATCTACTCTTTCAAGAGACAGCAGCAACAGCCATAGCACAGAGAGATGTTTGACAATAGTGGCTTCCAAAAGCGTGTTCATGGTATCAGGCCAGATCCTCGGCTGATACAAATCAGAGCAGTTTCATTTCAGTCGGCACAACTGTGGTGATTACAACTCTGAGGATCTGGCTCTCAGGACTTTTTTCCTCTCCAGATCTTTTTTATTCACCTAAGTTGAAAGTGAACCGGGATTTTCTACTTTAAATAGAAACCTCATAGATCTCATCAATCCAAACTCAGCAAGGGAGAGAAAGGGATGAAGGGATGCCCTACTAAAAACCTCTCATAGTTGGCAAAATATTTTTAACAAGGAAACAGAGAAATCCCCTCAGCTCTCCTCCATCACCTCTGCCTCTAATCACAGTGGAAAATATCCTGGAGAAGGCAAAGACATTCCTCAGCTCATACAAGGTAGTTTTGTTTCCCTGCTGGCTGTGTTTCTGTAGAAATTAAAATTGTGCCCCTTAGTTGTCTGTCCTGAAAAAAAAAAAAGCTGCTTTGATGTGCAATTGGATCCTATTCTGTCTGGGATCCTGATGTTCTTGTTGAAAGGGGATAAAACCTCTGGGGAGTGTGGCAGAAGAAGCTGTTCCAGAAGCAGAGTCAACACACCTATTCTCCCTTGCTGCTGCTTTTTTCCAGCAATAGCAGGGTCGTTCACTACTCAAATGTCTGATTACTCTGAATATAACAAAAGCTTTAGTTTCCTTGGGAGTCCAAATAGCCAAGTATGTGGCTGCATGTGCTGTTCTTACTCATAAATGCAAATGCTAACCTATAAATCTTTCCTTTTACAGTACTGTAATAACATTCTATCTATTTAGCCTAGTACAATACCATCACAATAGCTTTTTCATTGTGCTGCATTCATATTAGACTAATATAATGAGATGCTACCACAATACCATGAAATAAAACGATGTTCTTGACGTATTTCCAAAACATTTGAACACTGTTTCCAAATCGACCTTGTGAATAAATTAAATAATAGCTTGCAAAAACGTCCTCTAGCATTTTCAGAATGTATGCAAATGCAAGCTTGAATGTTTACATGTTTCTTACAGTGTCTGGGATTATACGGCATATTTGTGCACATGAGTGTTGTCTCTGGGTGTATTTGTCATTTGTGCTCAGTGGCTTGCACAGAATTCTAGCATGATTTGCCCTTCAAGTTGTCCAATTCTTCCTCCTCTCCCTGATGACCTGCATATTAAACTTCTCTTCTGTAAGACTTCAGATTTCAGTGGCCCTTTCCATTTGTCATATGCATTATAGTCACTCAGAAACCTTTCAGTACCTACCCAGACGTAGTTCTCCTCTGAACCATCCGGTGTTTTTGACTGCAGATTTCAAAAAGATATCTTCTTCAAAGTTACTATATACATATGCGCATATATATATATATAAAAATATATATATATANTTCCCCCACCCCCACCAAGATCACAACTGATTGAAAGGGCAAATTTTGTTTACCTTGGAGCTGTTAATCGCAGGTTCTACACAAATAATCTCTCATTATTGGTAGACCCAAAAATATTTTCTACTGGTGATGTGCCCCTCTCTCCTTTACATATTGCCCAACCACAGTATGTTGCAGAGTGAATTACATCATGATTAATAAAGTCCAAGGGATCATTATGACAACCTTGACAATATTGCCTCATGTCCTACACAACACAGACTGAAGGATTTTGTCCCGCCATTTCTGCATCCAACACACAACCTTTGGCTGAGCTGCACTGTACTTTTTAGAAAGATATCTGCTGATTGTAGTAACTCCTGTTTCAGAAGTGAAGCCCCTTAAGTGGAAGGCTCTTCTAGGGAGCCTCAAAAGACTTCTTCCATTGATACACTAGCACATATCTTTTCAATACTCCCATTGAGGCATCTAATCCAAACTTCAGTGATTTATCTTTACTGACTTTAATGGGCCTCACACAGCTAGTTTAAAGTAATGGGTTGTGAATTTCGACCAGTGTGTTCTTCTCTTACGCCATAAAAATCCACTGCAGACAGAGACCCAGTTGTCTTTCCCCAAGATACACTAGCAGCATTTCTCTGCGTTGTTGTTGGCTGGAAATAACAGGTGGGTTGCTTCTAAATGCTCCTCTTGATAGATGCTATTTTACTTGACCTTTCTGAAGAGGAAATGGTGCATATGTTTATGAGAAACACTTTGACACTGTTTCATGGGAGAACGTGAATTGTTTGTACAATGACAATGGCAAATTTTCCACTAAGCACTTTGCCAAAAAGCAATTATTATGGTTGGCTATATGTCTTGTTTGCCTGTTTTTCCAACACTGTGGAAATTTTTGTCTTCCTGATGGCCACATCCATAACAGAAACTGGAAACAATCTTGTATCCTTTTAGACAACCTACTGCTTGAAACATGTAATAATACACAACTAAGGAAGCATCCACAGCATATGCATTTACACCTGCAATGAAACCCATCCAAAAGCTTTCATGTAGTTAAAACAAATTTGGGGTTTTTTTGTATTCTAAGTTTCTGTGCACGTGCATTTTACATAAAATGAAATCAGCTGGTAAGTGCCTGTCTTCCCTTCTCCCAGAGGTGTAACTGAGATCTATTGGTAGAAAAGAAGAGCTGAATCCTGGAGACCGATTGGTCTGTTCTTCAGTTTATTGATGATTTTCATTGTGACCTTGAGTAAATTACTTCTCAGCTCTTCATCAGCTGTAGAAGAAGGATGCTTAGATTCTATAAACACCTTCAGATCAGTGGGATGAAGACATTATGCATGCCCTTACTGTTATTGTTTATTTTAAAACAGGAAAATCCATGGGATATGGTTCTCCTGTAATATCTGGAATCTGAACTTCAAGTAAATACATTTCCACGTAAGTTGTGTTGTTTGCAGTCGATGTAGCTGTCTGAGTGGACAGATGTTTAAAGTGATCTGCTTTTGGTGGCTACCCCCAAAAGTCATCCTGGAGCCCAGTGACAATTGGTTTGCTTGGACACCTGCTGTCTTTTTTTCTTCTTTTCCCTCCAGTTTCTGTTTAGGATCCATACAATCCAAAGACAACTCTCTGTTTTACCTCTGTTTAGCAACTTGTCGTGCACCAATGCATTAATTAGAGAAAAAATGGACAGTAAGATTAGATTGATTGTATCATGGCTAGAAATCCAGGGTGGAGAATACTCATGCTGTTTCTGCAGCAACTGTAGAGGAGAGATTGGAAAGCTGATCTAGCAGCAAGATAGAGATGTAGCAGAGGGAACAAGATAACAAGACCTCAGTCCCTCTCCTTGTTCCACATAGTAAGATGGACCACTGTGTGAAAACAAACTCTCCTGGACATCAGTAGGACTTGACTCAACTGTATTGGACCACCCAGGCATAGAAACTGGAGAGAGGGGCTGCCAGCAGTGGATAGAAGCGATAATACATGATATGTAGGCTGACAGGTATGCATGATGTGGGCAGCAATTCTGTCCAGTTCTTGCTCTGTGCCTCACAACCTGGAGGATTCCTTCCCTGAAACGGGGGAGTCCTAATGCAAGAGCTAATAATTCAGTAAACACACTCTTGAATGAGTGTTTATACACCTAAAGAAACACTCCAGAGTACTGAAACCTTCCTTCTTTCTCCCAGTAAAATCTCTTTGCCAGAGTTTCCACTAAGATGAGGACAATACTCTTTATTCATAAAAATGGCCAGGCCTCTGATTTCTGCTTACCCTGCAGACCCTGATCTGAGATTAATGTATACTCTAAGATTCCTTTCAAAGAGCTGGCTTCTCATTTGAAGAAATTATGCCCCCTTATCATTGATCCAGACCAGATTGGTTTTATTAAAAACAGAAGTTCCTCCCACGGCATGTGGCGATTATTTAGCACTATGCATTTTTCCTGTAAATACCATGAAGAGCTGTTAGCCCTCAGTCTGCACATGAAAAATGCTGGAGAACCTGAAAAAAAATAATAAAAAAGCTGTTTTTAATGTAATATCTTGAAGTCCTTCAAGTTTGAGAGGATTTTTATATAACAGTTGAAAGAAAACCTATACGATCTCTCTTCTTCCTCCATGTATACTAACATTTATTCACATTACAGTAGCATCTGGCAGTCCCAACTGACTTCAGCACCCCAGCGAGCTAGACACGGCAAGCATATAATAAGAGACAGTCCTGGGCTCAAAGAATGTAAGAGAAAATCTTTGCTGAGTGAAGCTAATGGCAAAACTCCCATAAACCAGTGGGGCTGGGATTCAAACTTACAGCCAAATTAGTCAAGACAGACAAAGGGTGGACAGGAGAAACCGAGACCTGCAGAGATCTAAATCTGAGACCTGCACTGAATCATCTATATTAAAACATAGTCTGTAACAGAAGAGCAACCATTCCTCAGCAGAAGAACAACCTTTCAAGTATCCTGTGTCTGGCAGGGGCAGTAATGAAAGCATAGAAAAGCAGAGGGAAAAAAAAAGCAACTATGAACAGACCTTTCCATGGTACATCCTTTCAGTTTTTGTACTGAGATTTGATGAGGTTTGAAAACCCTAGATCATTCAGACCATGATGTTTAAAGGACAGCCTCTCTGCATGAGCCTAAACCCTCTCTGGACCCATAATACACCTTTGGCCTTGACACCTTCCATAGGGGAACTTCGGCACCTCCACTGAGAAGCTGAGCTTAAATGTGCACAAGGTCACACAGGAGTCAGTGAACTAGGCTGGAACTGAACTTCCTTCATTATAGGAATAATTCTTTCCCTTCACCACAAAGGCATCTTTTCTTTCATCTCAGTTTCCAAAGCAATACTGGCAAATAAGATCCAGCTCTGTTACATCCTTTACTGGTAGAACCTCCTAACTGGGTTAAAAGATGCAATACTTTCAATCCCCTAGCACACCAACAGTTATTTACATGTGGGGCTCAGCGTGCGGGAATGAACCATTTTGCTCCAGACACTTTAAATATAATCTTACTAAACTATTTGTCTCTACACTGAGAATAGCATTATCTCCTCTCCATCTTTCCAAATGCCTAATGAGTTTAATTCATGGAGCACTGTCGCACTGTGGAGCAGACTATCACAGGGCGCAACTTTTTTCCTACAGCACATATTTGTGCTCTTATGTTATCCCATGGCACTGCTGTTAGTATTTGATTACAGCAACATGTGTAGGTTCTACTGTGCTAGAAACTACAAAAAGGGAAAAGATGGGTATGGGTAAGGAGGGGAAGCCAAATGTGAAACAACGGATTCACACTGCAGGATGATGATAGGGCCAGGAGCAATTCCAGGATCTCTGAGTGGTAATGCAGTATTTTTTCCATGACATCCTATTTCACATTACATTGGTCTTACCTGCTGAATCCTCCACTGAGTGGACAGAGTGAAAGGGCTGCATGCTTCTTGAGACAGAGACACCACTTTTTCTAGTTAGTGTTATTATCCAACTTAATCCAGCTGGGTTAAATTCATCTCAGAGTATTTCTTGTTCTCATTCCCTCAAGGACAATGCTTATTTCATAAATGGAGATCAGGCTTTACGAAGGGCTGAAGCCACCTCTCTGAAGCCCAGAGAGAAGAGATTAGGTATCAGGTCTGATATTTTGTGATTATGGTGTCTTCTACCTTCCATAAAATAGTCTCCATTACATATTTATGTATAGATATAATTTGAGGCCATTTGATCAGACCTAGGCAAATGGGCTAACCTTCTCCATCATCAGCTGTTTGATAGGAGTGTTCTTAAAATCTATGTCTTGCCAGCTGTCTAGTAACCATATTTCCTTTAAAGTATTGAGTTCCCTTTTTATTTGCATTATTAAAATGCCTTCTTCCCTCTTTCTTACAGCAAGCCAAGGGCCCAAGCATGGAGACATTTCCACTGCAGTAAAAGGCTGTTATGCACAGAGTTGGGATTGTTTTACCACACCACACCACATATAAAATTGTATTATTTCACATGCCAGTTTGAAACAGATCTTGTATAGATTTATGGCTGAGATGGGCTAATGTCACATAGAGCACTTGGTAGTATGTTTTTTATATGACTGAGTTTGCTGATATTTCCATTGAATGACCTCTCCTATTTAGCTGTATGACACTTAATAATCTCACTGCTTGAAATAATGTCAGAAGATTCTGTTAACGGTAGAGCAGTCCCACATTGTAAGTTTGAGACAGCTCATTTGCTCACAGTCCCTGCAGCACACTTCCATCCAGACATTGCCCATTATGTATAATCATCTGGGAGTAAAGCAGGCTCAATGCAATATTTGGGATAGTGTAATGGGAAGTGAGATTCATATGGATATAATGCTAAATGCTCATGTACTTGGACCGAATATGGAAAACTGTCCAGCATCAGAGCAGACCTGTACCGGTAACTTGCACTTTGCTATCCTTTATTACTTACACAGAGTGGGAAGCTGGAGTTTAAACCTTAGTTCTGTGCTCATTAATACCAGACCTGTGCACAACTGGATCATCTTCTCTACAAAATGTGATTTGGCTCAGGTATGAGAACTTGACAGTATTTATGTCAAATTAATCAGGGCATACAGTATAGAATTTGTCCTGGCCTGATGATGGCTGCAGGAAGACAGATGATAGCTGATCCAGCATAAAATTATGCTTTTGAAATATATCAAACAAGTGTGAATTGGCTAAATGAGTTTGTACTGGTTCTGCATTTTGCCTCAAGTGGCAATAACATTTTTGATGCATTAAGTATGCCCTTAAAACAGTTTTTGCCATCTTTCCAACTGCAAAGAAATAAATTTTGCATTTGTAACGTGTATGCAGAAGTAAAGCTATCCACAACGAAATATACATTTGCTGGCTTGTAATTAAGTGAAAATCTAAAAAGAATCTCAACTGAGAAAATAATAAAAAAGGTGAATTACTTTTATTTAGGTGATTTCAGTTTCTTCCTATATTTACCTACTAGATTCTAATGAAATAAAATGATGGGAGAAACAACCATATCTACCACATTTGTGCTGAAAAACTAAGTTCTTCCATCAGTAGTGGAACAAATTCAGTCTGGAAGATAAAAACCTTTTGTCCCCTAAACTGCCTCTTGATTTGCACCCTGTAATCTGTTCTCCCCCAATGCTTCTCCTACATTTTATCCCTGTTCAGCAAAAGACATTGCAAGCTGTGTTCGATCAGCCTGTTGGCCATTGTCAAACATAGTGGTCAATGCACTATTTTTCCCTTTTTTTCCTTCATTGGATGCATCAGGTTTGGTTTCCTCTGCCTACGGATTTTCATGAGTACACTGGAATTTAAGGATTTTATCATTTTGCATGCGATTGAAATTGGTCAACTGATTTATTTAGGGAAAAAGCTATTCAAGGGTGGGGACAGCCAGCCAACCCACCCACAAAATCTCATCAGCCTTCTTTCTTCAAGGAAACAAGACTGAAAAAAAAAGGTAAAAATGTTGCAGTGGCTAGCATAAAAATCTAAATTATGAGTGGAATAAGTTCAGTTAAGAACTCCTGTGACCCTGGGAAAGATTCACAAAGGTACTTAGCAAGGACCTTTTCATCTAAATTTTGGTGTCGGGTTCCAGGAGTCAAATTGGCAAACCTGCATTATACAGTTTGTGAAAAGACTCAGGTGCCTCAGGACTGAACTTCACAAATATGTACACACTAAAGGGTCTAACTAGAAATGTAACTGAGATAACCTGATTTAGAAGCGCAGCCTCTGTAGTCTTTCTACGTGATCAGGGAAAAGAGGTACAGGTGTGAAAGGCAGTTTACCTTGCAGTTGATGAAAGTTGAATTCCCTTATGGAGACAGCCAGCTTTCTTCATCAGTTACATAAGAAATCTAGAGTGACTTTGCTTCCGACATTCAGTTAACTGCTTAAATAAAATAGAACAGAGCCAACCCTGAATGGGGCAAGAGCTAACAACATACAGTCAGAGAGGAAAACATGGTGGCAGATCCTCTGAAATCGCAGCTATCTTCTGTCTTGCTGCCCACCTTGCAAGTCCCCCCTCTGTAGGATTTGAGCAGTGCTCTTTCCTGCCTTTCCCTTCTTTGTGAGTGACAAGTTTGCTGTCATCTTTTCAAGCTGATTTGGGAGTGGTGATAGCTTAAAGGGGTTAGAGTAATTGCTGGTGAGCAAAAAAGTGTGGAGCGTTTGTATCCAGAGGAAAATAAGCCTCAAACCTCCCATCTGAAAGTCATGTTTTCCGACCAAAAAGCTTTCCCTCAAGAAGCCCTCTTGACAAAACTCTTCCAGCATGGTGTGTAAGGCATATCCGTATGACAACATTGGAGCGCCGCAGTCTGAGTTGAACAGTGATCCTTAAGGAACTGAACTGGGTTAAGATTTTACATATGCCTGACAAAGTACTTCCTTTTATAATATAATCTAAGAGAAAAGAAAAAAGATAAAATATTAACACTCTCCTATTCTTTAAAATGTCTTAAAACTTTCTCTTGATTAATCCCATTTGTAAGGCTTCTATGGTTGGAAAAGTAAGGGAGGAGGGCAAAATGTAAGGTGAGACTATGGAAGTAAACCTCCTGGTTATCTGTTCCACAAATATCTTTCAATTTGCAGGGATGCACAACACTGATTAGACTCACCTGTCATTTACCCTCATGAAAAATGTACTTAATAAGCAGAGTTATAGCAGAGCTGTGCATACTGGAGAAGGCAGGAGATTATATATATAAAGATGATTGGAGGTAGGGCATTAGGCTGAGCTTTATCTTCTTCAATAGTGATTCAGAGATACAGAAAAAACAATGATGCATTGTTCAAAAGACTTATTTATCTTTTCCACATAATTATTTTTTTTTCCTTTCAACAGGAATTAAGAGTGGTCTTTCTTTTTTGTCTCTGCTCCTGTCAGTTTGAGTTGCTGAAAGGTGCCAGATTGACTGTGCTAAAGATTAAAATCCTTTAATTACCCACCAAACAGGTTATGTGCGGACAACAGAAGTGTAAGCTTCCTCATGCCACCCTGTCTGTGCATGCAACCAAGCTCCTGAGGCCTGAGAGAGAGTCTACCAGTCTTGCCAAGTGAGAGAAAATCACAAGAACAGATCTGCACCTAGTGAAAACTGACAATGCTCCAAACACTTGCACAGCTTTAAGCTCTCTATCTTTGATTTGATCAAGGTATTTGGGGAAAGAAATAATCAGTGGAAATTTGCTCTCTGTAAAAATTATTATTTCCAAGTAGAAAACTGACTGTCACCACTTAAATGTATTAGATTGCAGAAAATCTTACTGTATTTGCTTAAATATTAATGCAGCATGTCTCAAACATTTGAATTTGAAGTACCTTCCATCTTTTTATCAGTCTTTGTGAAACAGTTCTTCCTTAAATTCTTCTTATATATATTCCCACTTTACTTAAACCTAAATCCTCTAGTTCTGGTCTCTTCAACAAACTCAAATAGATCATCAAGCTTAATTTTATAATAATCTTCAGATAGTTTAAATACCTCAGTCATGTCACCTCTTAATCATCTTTATTATACTTCCAAAACTAAGTAATTCTGTCCTTATACATAAACTCTACCATTCTATTTATCAACTCAGATTCTCTGCACTTTGCTGTCTTGGTTCTATTTTCCCTTATATACATTGACCTTATCTAAACAGCATGGGCCAAATTCTAATCTCAGTCCTGGCACTCTAAATCTGGAGTAACTGACTTCAGTGACTCTAGTTTTGATTTGATGTCAAATGGATTTACTTCAGGTTTACTCTGCTATAACTGAGCTCACAGTCTATCAGTCTTTAAAACTTGAATCTCAAAACACACTTTTAAAGCCAATCAACATTCTCTCAATACCTTTAAAAAAAAAAAAAAAGGGGAGGGGCCATTTACAATTATTTTCTGCTTTATTTGATGGTTATTCATTCATTGAAGTCTCTGCTGGTAAATGACCACCTGAACTAATTTCTTATGTGGAAGTTAATGTCTTTTTGTGTTGTGAAGGTTTCATTCCACCTTTGCAGAATGAATTTTTGGGAATGAAGGATGATCACAAATTCTGATACCTCCTTTTTTTAACCTACACAGATTTCCTGGGGCTTACTTCCCTACATGTAGATATATATAAGCCCACTTTCTCTCAGAATGGCCCAAACCTGAGAAATCAATTATGGACAGGTTTTTTATCATATGATATTCAGATATTATACTGGTAGGAGGGTTTAGGAACTAGAGACTAGAATAGACTGGCAAAAAACCCTAATTTTGGAAAGCTACAGGTGTGCCACGACTTTCTTTGCTTTCCTACATGCTCTGTTTTCCCTAATTTGTCATTTAAGGTTTAAGGTAAAAATGAAGAACTTGCTTTTAGTCCATCCTCTTTTAACAAACATATCTACTATGCAAATCATCATAACTCCACACGGGTGAAGTGACTCAAACATGTTTATATTATAATTTTCTGAATGGCAAAATGAATTTACAGGTATTTGAAACAATGCCATACAGCAAGTTTTCACCAATGCAGATTAAACATCTCAATCTTGCTTAAGCAAGATTTTTCCTAGCATTTTCTGAAGGTTTTAAGAATAAATATTTTTAAAATATAATCCACTCTTCAGTGTTTTCTTCCCATCTAAGTATTTGACTGTACCAGTCTGTTGAAGGAGTTCCTTGTTAGGTTCAGTGGTCCTGCTCTTTAACCCTCTGCTGAACTCTGCCTATCTAGCTAAGAATTTGCTTCACCTCAGTTTGAGCCCCAAAGGTAAGCAGAGGTTTTCATTCATAGATCTGTTTGCTCAGATAGCATGTAACCTCTGGAAGAAGTTCAGAATAAAACCAGTAGCTCCTCTTATATAAGCATTTCAGGATTTCCCACATGTCTGGAGTTTTCTAAGAGAGACAAGTAGCTTGTGAGTGTCCTGAAAAAGCTCTCACTTTAGATGCATGGTACTTTATAAATGGCTGAAATGTATCCAAGCATTTCTTCCTGCATCCTCTCCAGATCATTTATTATTGCCTCTCTCAAGAGCTTATGTGGGATAGGGCTCGTAGAACAAACTATGGAATGGACCTCAATGATCTGAAGGTGAGAGCAATTGTGCTAACCTACACTACCACCAAAAGCAGTTTGAGCCAAACTCAAGTGTTGAATAAACCCGCCTCACAAAGGAAATGGTGGGGATGGTTACCAGCAGCTGGTGGGTGTGGTGGCTTGAGACTGGCCATTAGAAAACAGGCTTTTTCCTTCCATAGAAACCTGCTTAAATCACTGAAACCCTGCACTATGCTCCCAAGAAACCAGGCTTCCAAGGTATGGTGGATTTTACATCTTATGTATTCTTTCAGCTCAGAGAGCCACAACATGTTTTACATACTAAAGGGAATCACTCTGCCAATCCACTGCTAAGGAGAAACATGGCAACATGTTAACAATGCAGAGCGATATAGCACAACACCTGCTCTCTTCAAAAGAAAAAAAAAAAAAAAATAAAAATCCCAGCTCCAATTGAAGCTTCAGGGAGTTATTTTTTTAAGTAGGGAGAATGCAATTACTCAAACTTCATCACTGTTCTACCCAATGATTTTTAATTACCTTACTTTTATGTCTCTTGTGCGACTGCTCACCTCTAGGCTCATTGCCTCTCCTTTTCTGCTGACTACGAGGGCAAACTGCTGAATGTACGACTGGTTCTGAAGGCCCCTTTCAGCTGGGTCTGAGCAGGTCAATATCTCCACATGTCCATCCTTCGACTACCTTGGTGCAAATGGCAAATTGTGTTGCTCCCGTGTTACAGCTCGGACACTTGAATGTGAAACTTGTCCAAAGTTACACAGGAAGACTACGGCAGAGCACGTACTCTGTTTCATTTCTTGAAATCTACGACAGTGCTTCTAACCCTCATTCATCCTTTCTCTCTGAATCACTAAACCAGCTTCTGTTACAGTTTTCTCTGAAGTCAGTTAAGCATATACCTTCTATACTCATGCGCGTGTTATAAAATCTGAGGCCTCAACCGCAGTTTAATAACTGGATATAATTAGCTATTCCTTTAAGAACCTATATTTAAGAATCCAGAATTTATTATGAACGAAAATCTGATTCCGCCTTTGTAATACTTTTTTTTCATCTAGCAAGTTCGACCACTACCCTTGATTTATGCTCCAGTACATGGAAGAAGAATGTATGTCATTTATTTCCAGAGAAAGTTTCTTGGTTGTGTAGCTGTAGACTGCAGATGCTGAGGCCTCAGTTTTTCAGAAGTGTAGTAACGTTTGTGCAATAATTAGCATATAATCTGCTCTTTCCTCCATGTGGATGTCTTCTGAGCTGCCCTTTATTTGACCTTTCTCTTTATCGAGATGCTGATTGTATCTATTGTTCTATAGAAAAAGTAGACATTTGTCACTATACTGCATGAGTCTGTCTTGATACAGACTGACCTCATCAGAGCTTGGTTCCTCTTATATATATACAGGTGTTTAGTTGCTGCCTTAAAAAAACCCTCAAATAGAAACTGAGAATGTCAGTCTATGTACACTGAAAATATATTAAGAAGGAAAGTTACTTAAAAAGATGACTGATTTGCTCATCAAAAAATCTCAGAGAAATAAGGTGGCATTTATTTAGCAGGAATACAATGTGATGACATCTAAAACATTTCTCTAGTTTATTACATGTGAAAAAGAGGACTTAGTTCTGACCAACAGTTACGTACTGGTTTCACTAAGTTCAATAGCGAAGTGCAAAGTAGCACATTGGTAAAGGGATATCCTTTGGATATACATACCTAGCAGTCCATATGGAAAAATGTTTGAAAGGTCAGGATGCCTACAGGCCTTGCACAAGTCCGACCAGCTATGTCTCAGCTCTTCCACTGTTCGATGGGACCAGAAGTTCTGAGGAGATGCTGGAAGGTTAGCGTGTCAAGGTGTGAGATCGAAGCATTGGCGTGGGGGGCATTGTGCATACCTAAGATAGATATCTAGAAAGATAAATCTTTAGCATGGCCACAGTTTTTCACAGGGCAATTCAGAAAGGCCAGCCATGGAACAAAAGTACATTGAATCTTCTCTCTCTGGGTTGTCATCAGTTATTGTGAGAACATTTCCCTGGAGCTATATCACTTCTAGGATTTTCCCTTCTATCGGGACCATATCCCAGCTTCTGTAGCTAAAGATACATTTAAGAACCTCTGTGGGCCTCAGAGATATTGATGCGCCTTGGATTTGCAACCCTGTGATTTGCAGAAGATGTGGATGAATAGCCGAACAATATATATAGTAGTAGTTGAAATAGCACAGCATGCAAGTTTTCAATTAAATGTTCTCTTCTATTGTATGCCATCCAAGATAGGCTGTATTGCAGCACTTGTGATCAGAGGAGGATGAGAAGAATACAGAGTTACCAGAACATCTCTGCTGGCCAGCAAAGAGATTGACTGCCCAGGGGGAAGAGGGGTGGAGTGAAAGGAAGGGAGAGGGGAGGAAGGGTGGAGAACAGAGGTTCTGCAATGGTAATGTGCTGGCAGAGCCCTCCACTGGCAGCCAAGTAACAAAGGATTTTGTGACCTTCAGTCACTTGTAAAGAAAAGCACATGTACAGAGTGACAGCAGCTTGGACCTAAGGTTCGCTGGTCCCTCTCCCATTATTAGGCAACAGACAACACGTTCTTCCTTGGGTATTGATTGTAATGAAGTCTTATCCCATACTGTTTACATCTGATGCCTTTTCAGCACAGACCTTTTTTTTAGTGTTAAAACATCCCCTTATTTTATGTTCTTTTGTTACGTGATGAGTGGAGACATGTAATACAAACTTTTCATTTCATCCATCTTTATAGCTGTATTCAGTAACCAAGCTTGATTATTAAATTTGAGCCTTATTCTGCATCAATCTACTCCTGTGCTATGTTCTCAGGCCAAGTCGTCTAAGACAGGCCATAAACCAGATGTGATTCTTAACTTTTTCAGGACTTAATTTTGCCACTTGGTTTGGATCACAGAGAAGTTTTCAGCCTGCAGTCTTTGATGCCTTATGTTTGTGTTCATAAAAATTATATAGAAAGTTATAAAAGAGTGATAAGGCCTTCCAGTTTTACCACCAAATGGAAAAGTCTTCCACACAAAGAATTTATAACCATCTTGTAGCAATTTCTCAGATCTAAAATCATTTTAGCTGATTATGCATTAGAAATGTTGAAAAGAATGTAAACCTACCAGTTTCTATGCAAGAATCATGAGAACCGACTCTGTTTCCTGCTTTTATATACCAGAGACCTCTGTTCAAACCCTACTTACATGCTGAGATACATTGACTTCAATAGGACAACTTACGTGAGTAAGGAAGATTTGGATGAACGAGGGTTTTAGGCATGGGATCTAAGATCAAGAAGCATGAAAGCCTTTTAGTTAATTCACTTTAGCATCACTAATATTGAGTGACTGAAAAACTTCAGTTATGATTAATGACGTCGGGATTTTTTTGGAAAGATAATGTCAGGATTCTTTGTAAGTCTTTTTGCCTGTTTTAAAAATGTGATATCTAAATTTAAAGCATGTTTTTAAAATATTAGGTATACAAAATAGCATGCATATTCGAAACCTAAAAATTGTAAAGAGACAGATTTTTAAGCCAATCTTTCTAGTAATTGAACATTGTATAGGAAGCTTCCTTTGGGAAATGGGTGTATTTAAAGCCGTGAATGTTTAGAACAGTCTTTTATGTATGTGAATTTTGTGACAAGCCAATAATTCTGTCGTATTTCATGATATAAGGGTTAGCAAAAATGTAGTTTGCAAAAAAATACAATGATTTTAAAAGGAAAACTTAAAAACGTTCTTACTGTCACTTATTGTCAAACTACAAACAGTATCATGCAAGGCATCAGTACACACTCCCCCCCCCCCCATTTTTCACTAATATCCTTTTGGTAGACAATATAATTTTTCTCCTAACAATTTAAACCCACCCAAATGTGAACGTAAGTTAAGAAACATCGATGCACAGAAGGAAAAATTACACTAACCTCTACACTTGATATGATAGTGCTTTCACTTGGCAGGTTGCATACAGTTTACTCGTAGTAATAAAGTCTTTGCACAATAAGTGTTGTTGCAACACCCTGCTATTAACAGTGCTATTTCATGCACTTAATGATAGCTAAGCAGTGGAAATAATAAGGCAATTTACAAATAGTAAAACAAAAAGAAGTTGTATTTTCTCACATATGTAGGGTATGTTCTGATCCATTTATGCTTCTGCTGAGTTCTGCTGAAGCATGAAAAAGGTTGTAAATCATATTTGACATACATCCCATGGGTCAGCCACCACTCTTCTAAGATAGCTGAATGGAATGGGAATAACCACTTTTGGAGGCAGAATATGAAAAAGGAACTGTGATGTACTGTATAAGGCAGAAAACCATCATTTAAAAATGATCAGCAGTTTAAACTCGGGTGCTTGCACTTCTTTTTTCAATCAGGGCAAGGAAACGGTAGAACAGAATGGCAAAATGGCAGTCCTCTACGAATTTTAACATTGCTATCGGATGGTCCCCAGCAGGGTCAGAGACTGCTTCAGGAATGCAGGGGAGGTGTCTGGATGTTCACTGGAATGATGACCTGAGAGAGAGGCAGCTTCAGTTCTTTCAGTTCTTATTTTTGAGGAGCAATTGACATCTTCTTCCAGCTTTTGAAATTCAGGAACCTCTCCTGACTCACAGCACGGCACTACAGATGTTCACGTGGACAGAAGCCCTTTGAGGAAGTATGGTAGAAAGGGTGAGATACATTCTATTTACGTTGCACGTACTGTAGGAAATTACCAATGCAGACCCAGTTCTGCCCCTAATGAAGATGATGGCAAACTCTTTCCCAGTCCGGTGGGAGTAGGATCAAGCCATGGCAGTGTTTGGTATGCTACCCTCTCAACCTCAGAAGCATATGATGAAGATGCTCTCACTACCCAGGCCGAAACGTTATGACATTCAGCGCATCTGCAAATGGAATGGCTGTGTTTGCACCTGCTCTTTCGTCTAGGCTGCCTTCTCCTATTTCAATCAAGTTCCACCCATGTCCTCTCTTTTCTCTGGCTTTTAGACATTCACTATAATCAAAGGAAAAGAGCAGCCTGACACCTCCTATGCAGAGATGTAAGTTGCTGTTTGTTGAAGGGGCCGAAAGTGATGACAGTGAGAAAAGGCAACTCCTGCTGCTTGCAAAGCTTACCCACCCTCTCCTGCTGGCCAGACTGGCACTGCCCGTCCCAGGAGCAAGTAACATGAGCTCCTGTGAGATGCAACATCTACACCACGTTGCCTTCATGTATCGCCAGCCCTCAAACACGAGTATCAGGATACAGAAAATAACAGATACTTGTATGCATGCATGCTTGCAAGTATGTGTATGTGTAACTGTGTATACGCCTATTAATGCATTAATTCATTTGTAGATGAAGGGTAATCAGCAATGTCATGACGTCATGGGGGCCTGTAATTGCACATCAATCTGGACTCTGCGCCTTGATCTGCAGGCTCACATTACTGGCAATAACATTTCTGGTGTAATCATGCATATACTTCGTATTCCTCTGGCCAGGATGAAGCTGTAGGAGCTAATGTATTCTGAGTCAGACCAACTGCCGCTCATGAAGGGAAAAAAAGACTTGCTTGAGTAACCGTAATAATTGGAAAATTATTTTGATAGCCTGAAACAATCTAATATATTACAGAATTTTATTAAAATAATATCAAATCAAATTAACTGCTATTCCATAATGAATTAGGTAACAAGGTAGGCAGATATTAATCGGCCTTGGCTCCCAGGCAGGGGAGCCAGGAATTTATTAGCTCTTGCGGCTTGTGTGAGGGTGAAGACAGAAATCAGTATCACAGGCTGCAAGGGAAGCCCCTGAGACAGCGGAGCTTTTACTTTTTTTCTCACTTTCACTTTATAATCCATCATTAAACACTTGTATTTCTTTTATGCAGGGTCTTATGAAATTTTTAATTTTTTAATTGCTTTGTGATTTAATAATGAGGATTTTCTGTGCATGTGTGTGTGTGTGTGCATAGCATGTGTAACTCAGCTGAAAATATTAGAATTAACTCACCTTTGTCCACCCATGGTTAACCTTTATGAAAGAAGGAAGTAATTTTACAATTTGTCTAATTATCAGCAAAAAGATTGCAAGTTCATGGTCATTGTGGCATCAGTAACTGAGTTTAATCAGCTACAAGACTTTTCTTGTCCTGTCCTGTCCTGTCCTGTCCTATCCTATCCTATCCTACCCTATCTGAAAGGGGTTTTGGAGGAACAGTGGGCACAAGGCATGGAAAAAGAAGCAAATTTTGGTGCAATGTCCTCCAGTGAGATATTAGTGGTAGTTATACTAGATACTTCGCAAGTGATGAGGGTATGCCTTGTTAATTACTTTTGCTGGCATAAAAATTTTCTATGATCAGCACTAACTTTATTTCATGGTATTTTGTGTGGTCTGATGCTAATTTCTGGCTGGGTGATAGCCCTAGAAGCTAATTTTTGTGCTAGGTTTCTGTTTGTACAGAGAGATAGATACCCCTTAGCCTGATCTATGACAGGTGAAGTAACAAATCACACCAGTTATCAAGAAGGAAGACGCTTATTTGATTCAAAAAAATCTCATGAGAAAAGCAACTTTTGGAGCTGCAGCTTATTGAGTCACGACAATAAGTGAATCTGGACTGGTGTGTTCTTGGGAGGGTGGCTGTTTTGAGTGGTTGATGGGATAACAGCAATGGATATAACAGCAGAGAGAAACGGGGTAAACTGAACAAGAGAAAACTATCACTAAAATCAGACCTCCATTTCTTTGCAATAAACTGATTTGAAGTCCCAGATTTGGAAAATAGGTGAGGAAATGAAGGTGAGAGGAGATAACTATACCTCTGAAATATCCTCTGCATGTTGGGACAAAAGCTGGAGGAGCATGTGTGTCTCATCCTGTCCCAGAAGAGAACTGAGGCTTTTTCTTGGGACCTCCTCAGCCAAAAGGAGAATATGAAGCTCATGCTGCATTTCCACTTAACATCTGTAAAAATGTCTCTAGTTTTGGTTTTCATACATTTAAAGGCACAAAGTGACCAGGGCTGCTTGCTGCTTCATGAAGTTCTGCCTTTGAGCAGGGCCAGCTGAGTCAGTTTTGTGGTCCTACTTGATAGGAGGAGAGAGAATGACACTGGTGTTACTCCAAAACATGAGCTCTGTGTGTCCCACCCCACCTTGCTTTCTGCAGTGTTTTTTATAATTCTGGTCTGTGCTGACTTTTCTTCAAAAGCAATGGGCATTCCCAGCAACGATGCTTTCTGTTCCCTTCTTGGTTTGTGTCTGTGGAAAGGATGACAAAACAGAGAAAGTCAGAAGAACAGAAGCCTCCAGCGCCCTTTCCAGACACGACACAAACTTGATTGTGCAATGCCTAATAGCATACATGAGACCAATGAAACCTGTGCTGAGGAGCAGCATCAGACCTATCCATTACACCTCTCCTGGGCATACTGTCTAGGCACTGGACAGATGCCTTCAGTTCTTGCACTATTTCTGCCATGCTTCCTCCTTCATATCTCCTGCCTTCTTTTCCCACACTTGGTGTTTTCATTTGTACATACAATTTCTTGAGCATCCCAGGCAAAGTCAGGAGGACACCAAGGAGGAGAAGTAGTGGAAGTTCCTGTCCTTCCAGCAGGAGTCTGACAACAGAAGATAACTTCATTGTCTATGTGCCAGTCCTTAACCATTTGACATGTCTATTAACAGAACGCATTGCTGTCCAAATACTTAGGGATAATTCAGATCCTTTTTCAGTCAAAACTTTTGTTTGTTCTTGATAGGAGAGTATAAAGATGGGCCGGAGAGTACGTGGATAAGGTCAAAGTAAAATATGCTCTCTTTGGGAAATAATCACTGATGGGTGAAAGTGTGTATTGGCTGCAACTTCAGTCTTTCAATAGAGAAGGAAAAGAAAGGATGACATGTTCCTTAGAGAGCTACGGTTTTCTGGGGTTAGTGAAATTGCTGCATATTCACTTCAGGCCTTTGAACTAAAATTCCAGCGATTACCCCAGCTAAAAAACCCATTTTTCATCCTGATAAATCCAGGCAGAGAGTTTTCTCCAACAAATATATTCTTGTTAAAGTACAAAGGCAGTTCTAAAGAAAAACACCTCTTGGCATTAAAACTGTCTTGGACTTTAGGCACATAAAACAAGGTAAAGAAGGTGCCTCTTTGTCATCACAGAGTGCTCAGTATTGTAGTAATGCTATTTAGGACAATTAATGCCTTGCAACTGCTGTTTGGCTGCTGGACTTTCATGATTGTCATTTCTGGACATAAAGAAGGTTGCATAAAGATTGGTTCTCTGGTAGTCTGAGGACACAGTTCCTTAAACACCCTTACCCTACTACTGGATCTTACAAGCATTAGCTCTAAGCTGAGAGCAATGAGGTAAGTACCACATGGCTCAAACAGTAGGGCTAATGGGAGATGCTGGAAGTTATCTGCATGTTGAAGCTGACAGAAACCACTGCTGCACTGGGCAGCAGGTCTGGCAAAACTCCAGCAGGAGACCCTGGGGCCTCTCTTCCCTCAGTTTGCCCAGCAACTTCATGCTAGCACAGTTCAGCTCATGGCCATGTATCAGAAATCTGAAGCCTCAAGAGCCACAGGATAGAAAACTGATGCTTGAAAATCTTCATCTTGTCTTAAAGAAATATCTGTTTGTATTCCAAGGTACTAACACTCACACTTTAGAAGTGCAGTAACATGTGGGCCTTTTGTTTTTCAAGTTTTGCACATAAAAAGATCGAAAATGAAATTAACAACTCCCTGCTTGATAATTACTTTGAAGGGAATGAGATGTGATTTATACAAGCACAGTGGTTAGAGAGATAAATAAGAGACCTTAAATTAAGAATGAGGGGAATAAAGGTCAAATGCATAACAGTTGAGATGAATATGAGAACAAATTGGCTTTTTGGCTGTATGTTTGTATAGAAATATATAGTCCTAAAAGTCATAGTCTGGAAGTGTGAACTGGAATATTTTTATTAAATATTATATCATTGACGGAAGTGATGCACAAATGAGAGTAGTAGGCTCTGATTAAAACTAGTTAATGAAGACTTTGTTTTTGCCGTCTCCTTCCAAAAGGTAGAGAAAAAATTGGTTTGCCTGCTTTGGGAGCTACACAAAGGTGAGAAGGCTTGTTTCAGCCTGATGGAGATGAGAGAATAACAGAAGGCTTCTAGGGGATTAGTGATGGAGATTTGGGAGGCATCTGCCTGGGGATCTTAATGTGTTAGCTCTCCCAGGGCCAACAAAACTGAAGTCTGGACTGGGCTCAAGTCATGTTTCACACAATTCTTTCTATCAGTTTGAGCTCTGTGTTTCAAACCCCTTTGAGCTCTCCTTGGGGTTTAGAGTGAATTTAAATGCAATAAAACTACCTAAACAAATTATCTTCGCAATACTTGCCATTTGTATCTCTCTCCTAATTTACCTCATCCTGTTTCTCACACAAAATGTCCAGGTCACAAATGCAACTTCTAAAAAGAATATTAAAACTATCTTCAAATACAGCCAGATGGAAGACTGAAGGAAAAGGTAAAAAACTATTAAACCCACTGGTATTACTGTGAAGTCTCATCAGTTTCAAAGTTAGTTTCTGAAACTTCTTCCTCTTGGTTGCTTATTCATTATTCCATTTGATACAAGTAATTTCAAGCTGGTTCCTATTAATAACATAATCAAACATAATCAAAAGCCACCATCACAGTTGAGAAGTTCTCTATGCAAACCATGCCACACAGCACCGAGCTGCTGGCATACAGAAGAGCATGAACACCCTCTCAGCTCTAGACTCCCAGATGGAATTATTAACTCAGATGCGAATAGCCTTGGCTGCACAAATACCATCCCATCACAGCTGGACACAACTCATGAGAAAAGCAATCACTAAGGCTGCAGCAGTGGAAAGATCTGACTGTGTTTAGTACTAACAGATCTTCCACATCTTAGTGGGTTACTCCTTTTCATGTTAAAAGGCCTCAAATTACCAGTGTGCTTATGTGTTCAGGCATTTGAACAGTCAACAGAGCTGGTCAGATGTTAAAAGTTAGGTTGTTATTTGGATGCTTTGGAGGCGCTGGGACCTTCTGCTGTGGATCATGCCTGTCCTGGGTGTTGGTGCTGTAATGCTCTCTGTGGCCATTTTGTTTGCCTTCTGCAAGGTTCAGGCTTCCATTAAGATAATTAGTGGAATACAATGTGTTTGACTGATGCATCTCCCTAAAGGGATAGTACTTTAAAAATAAGAGCTTGAATTCTCACTTACATTGAGGCCATTTTACATCATTCTGGCAAGCGTAAGAGGTCTTTCAAGTGGGCGTAGAAGTAACTTATGGCCCATTTACACAGCCAGATCAGTGTGAAGTGACCTTCATGTAAATGACAACCAGGCCCCAAATCGTCGTTACTTTTTTTAAAGATCCATGTTGGCCGAGGATGCTTTGAGAGGGGAAGTGAAGTGTTTTTCTTCAGTTTTTTTTCCTTCTCAAATTAGTCAAATGAGGTTGATCGCTTTAAAGGATGGAAGAGTTCACCACGGCTCCAGAAAAACATCAAGTATGAGAGCCTAGATTATGTCAGAAGACATGCAGCAGCCCACGCATTAGACTTGAAATCTGTGCTCGCACCTGCCCCGACTCATTTTTTTTCCCTTTGCATTTATTGAGATGACACAATGTCAACAGAATTCTGCAAACTTTATGACAAAATTGTGACAGATCTGCAATGGCAGAATGACTTATGGAAATGTTGAAGTGGCTTCTCAATCAAGCCTCAGGATAGCTTGTGACTCCATTGTCTTAGAGGTCAGAAGTCAGACTCCACTGAGGAGAGACATCACTTGATTCTGGTCCAATTTCCTGCCATATGCTGGAGGTGGGAGGGGGAATCAAGGCTTTTAATTGCTCGATCCCTATGTTTTCTCATCTGCATTCCCCAAGTTAATAATGCTTTCCACAGCACATTCCGTTGTTCTCAATGTGGCCTGGTAATTTAAAAGAATGCTTAAGATCTGATTCCTATGGTCTCAACTCTTATCAAACCATTTACCTGTGCCCAGAAAAAAGTAATGGACTGCTAGGCATGTAAGCAGATAGATAAGACTGGGTTGGTGGTGTTTCACTCACAATTCATATCTGTGGAAATAACTTCACAAAATATAAAAGAAGGACAAGTTAGACCTGTTGCACACTGTGAATCAAACAGCTTGGATAGTCTGTCCAAGCATGGATAGATGGGCAAGGGCACTTGTGGTACCTTGCTTAAGCCAGTGGAGAACATCTCTTTATTTTTGTTGCCTTTGGTGGAATTTCTCTTGCTTTCAAATGTACTTTTCAAAGTGGTAAATACGCATTTCACACAGCTATGGATTGAAAACAGAGCTGAGAAACAAACTGCTAGATCTAGACTTTAAATTATGTATAAAAATATGATTGGAGACCTCCACCCTACTGAGAACACAAACCTACTCTTCAGTCAGTCTGGCAAGAGGGAGATGCTGAGCCCAGTGCTTTGGTCTCTGCTCTATGTCCAATTTAATGCCTGGGTTCAGGGTCACAGACTTATTCTATGGAGCTCTCCATAGACCGCAGTGGCCCTCAGGCAGCACCTCTCACTGCATCCAGCTGCAGCTGTGTCCTTCAGAAAGGCTAAACCTGCCTGCCACAGGAGAAAGGTTTAGGAGAGCCACAGCTGGGGGGGAATGGGACATGTGAAGAAACAGTCTTAATTTCTTTCCCAAGCTCTAACTTTCCAAGTATTATTACCCTTTGGAGAATGTCTGCAGCTTTCCCTAACAGCATTTTGGTCACAGGAGAAATCTGGTCCTAGGCTAACAGGCATTAATTAATTTCTTTTTCTTGTTGCTGTTACCAAGTTCCTCTCATCTTTTCAGATTCAGATGCATCATCATCCTTCTAACCTGACTTCCCCAAAAGGCAAATAGAAAATCCTCTGTAAGAATGAGAAACTATCCGTCCTCATAACATTGAAACAAGGGTGAAATTCTTGGCAGTGCCACCATGAGGGATGGGAACCAGACAAACTGAGAGCAGCCAGCAGTTCACACTGTAATAATGGACTCATCAACAGAGACAAACCCAGCAAATCAAACAAAACTCACAGCTCACCTGCTGGTTTCTGCCACTGTCTCCTGCACCTCAAACAGGGTATGGCGTCTGAGGCACGTTGAACATGATTCTACAATGAGTGCTGAAGTATTTGGGGAGAAGACTCAAGCTACTGATTTGTGCTGGCAGCATTAGGAAATTACTTCCATTCCCAGAAACCTTAGTTCACCAACAGACTATGGAGATGTAATGAAAGAAAAAACCATGACCTTAACACATTTAAGTGACTTTCCCTGATAGGGACCTCTTCACAGTTCACTGAAAAAGCTTAAGGGAACTCGGATGCTTCTGCACAACTTTAGTGTGGCAGGCAGGTACCATGACCGCTGCTTGTTTATATTTAATGACTATAACATTATGGTACCATTTGTTTATTTAAATATGAACTTCTGTGCTCAGTCAAACTTTAGACACATTATTTAAACATAAGCCAATTTGCCAATCAGGTATCTGCGGCTATTTTCCTCCATAAATAGTTAATAATTGAAGATAAATGTTTGTAAACAAGACATTTTTTCCTCAACATTCATTTTCTGCTCCTGCTCATTCATACTAAGAGGTCATTGTAAGCTTCTGGCTTTAGTATTTTATTTTGGAATCTCCTTTATTTTCATTGGGAATGTCCATGACCAAACAACCCAATGGATGGATGACAAGCATTCAGCGTGAATCACATAAAAGAAGAGACAAAGGACAAGGAGGAAAACATTCACACAAGAATTCACAGAGATGACTGAAAAAGAAAAAAATGAAAGAAACAATCCAATCTTCAGACAGTGTCAGAATGAGAGGTAAATATAGTGCTGAACCATTCTTTAACCCATTAACTGGTCAAGATAAACAAAGGAGATTTACTTCAGCTGCCTAAAATGTACTAGAGCTGTACCTGTTTCTTTTCACTTTGATTTTAGCATTCATTAGGAACATACTGTTTTTCACAGATAAAACATATCCTAATTCAGCTGTAGGATCTCAGAACCTCCTTTTTTTCTCCTAATCACTAGTGAATAAGTGCTCTAAATCTGGCCAGTGATAAAGCAGGAAAAATTAAATATAATGCTGCAAATCTTCCTTGTTAATGAGGCTGTCTGAAAAATACAATTTTTTTTTTACAGTACAAACACATTTGTGCTCATCCAGTGTGAAATGGAGACATTTTGAAAATTTTGTTGGATGAGGAAGATTATGTTCAGGTCCCTGCCCTGAATCAGTTTGAAGTGAGATTTATTAAATGTTCATTATGAAAGACAAAGTCACGCAGAACAAGGATTTGAACCTGAAGTTCCTTCATCCCATACAAAATCCTACCCTTGCCAACAGGTCCTCCAGCTTGTACGCATGGCCTCAGCTCTCCCCTGCTACCAGCATGAATAGTAGAATTTTGGTTCTCAATATCCTGCTGTTTGTCTTTTTCAGCTGTCCGTCTTTCCTGTGTTTTCTCTCTCAAAAATAACAGTTTTGCAGCAAACTAAAAATGGAGTTGGGTCAAGAGGAAGGAAGTGCCCAAAATATAGTTGGATTTCCATAAAAATATTGTATTTTCATTCTATTTTTGACTAAGCTTGAAGGTTAATATTCAAAGCATTAGTAAAGTTTTCACCATTCCTCTCCTGGGTGCTTGAACAGATTGTCAGTATATGGAGAAGAATCCAAAAGTTACTAGTTTTTGACAATATTCATGGTGTCTGGTGCCTGATAAAAGTAAAGATTTTCAACAACAAAAATATGCATATCACTTTATTTTTAAAGGTGTTACTGAAGAGAAGACACTGCTTTAAATTTCTTGCTGTTGGGGACAGGACAATATGAGGGTGGATTCAGTAATTCATTTTCTTCCAGCATATTGCTCTCTTTAAATATACTGTTTCCTGCTCTCTTCCTAGAGGACCTTATGTGCTATGGGCCCCATTTGCGGCTATACTCATTTTTTCCTTGAAAGGTGCTGTATGCCTGTGACTTTGTTACACATCGATGGCACTGAGCACTGTTCCGCCTCTCCTCAAATGGGAACTTGAGAAAGTCAGGAGTGAGTCAACACTTCTGTGAGAGACGCAGGAAATACTAGGAACACAGGGATGGGAGAACAGCTCCTGCCTAAACCCATGATATGGTGGGACGACTCATTGCATTCTGCTTTTTTTTGAGGCTTTTCTGGTTTGTAATTTTTAGGTCTGCCCGTGCTCTTAATACCAAGCTACTAGCGACTGCAAACACTGAAATGCAGCATCCATCTCTCTGCTTTGTGTTGCACTGGGTGCAGGATCACTCTAGGATTCATAGCATTATAATACATGCAAAAAAGAAGGATCGAAATCCTCCCTAATTTGCAGGGATTCCAATCATACCACATTACTATTCAATTTCAAATGATTATTGCACCCTTTTCCTTTAGAAGGCTGACACCTGCTCCGGACCTGCCATGCCTTATAGTTTCACTTTCAGGTTGAATACATGTGTTCAAAATGAAAGCCTCTGTCAACTCGCCTTTCCATGTTTCCTTGGCGACAGTGGTGCAATATTGGGCAACTAGGCTAATCCAAACCATAGTTATTTAAACATTTATTATTTTATAACAGTGCGTTAAAATTTAAACACATTTTAAAGCTATTCCAGCTGCCTCTTTATTAACTCTATACTATCAATAGCTGAACAGGAAGGAGTTAATAACTTCTTCCTAATTTCCTTTTATAAATATGTGATTAGCCTGAATTATTAGGAAGGCACAATAGCTTTATTCTTCCTGTCAACTGTGTGCAGAGAAGTCGGGATTAGTAATCTCCAGGGATCAGGAGCTGATTTGGTGGAGGCAGGCAGGAGGACGGCTAACTTTTGAACCTAAGAGGGCTTTGCTGGGCAAGGGTGACAGCTGTAGCATCTTTAGCCTGGATTTGAATTTGAATTCTATCTACCAGTGCAGCAATGCTATGACTTGGCAATATGTTATAATAATCTTTGTGACACAAATGTCGGGGGCTTTTTGTTACATGTCCTCAAAGAGGTTTAGGTAATTAATGTTAAATTGATGATATAAAACCTCCATTCTATCTCTCTTACTAATTCTGATCTACTGTAAATAGACAGAAATATTCACAGGCCAATAATCCCAGTGCTGGTTTGGGGTTTTGATTTCTTTTTTATCATGAGTGTGAGGTCAATAGTTGCTGTAAGATATTCAGCTGTGAATCTGAAAGAGTTTATATTGAAAACACATTGAAAAAAACAGGGATGGGACTTGAATGCATTCTCCTGCTGAGAAGGCCATATACTATTTCATACTGTAGGCTTAAGTGAGAAAATGGGCCAATGTGTCAGAATTTATCAGCTTTTCAACACAGTTGTGGGCTATTAAATGTTTATGTAGCAGATGGGGAGAGTGGAGAAATACAGTGCATAGCACACATGCCGTGTTGGGCCAAGAGGAAAGGAAGTTCTCCAGCCTTCCCCCTTTGCTGTACTATGAACCTATGACCCTATTGCCCAGAGGCAAAAAAGCTACCTGCAGAGATGTCAGCAGTATGAAAAAAAAGGAATTACAGTGAAACAGAAACATTCTGCTCTGCAGAGACACTTTTCTAAGTCCTTTAAGCTTTTTGTCCATTTGGCTCAGTCTTGGCAAAAACATTGAAGAATTATTTTAGGTAGGACTAGGGCACAGAGATTGAGTAAAATGAGTGAAATGAGTAGAAAATAACTCAGGATGGAATATTTAAAATGAAGTTGATGACAATGGAATGGAATGGGTCGGAGAATTGATGAGAAATGCAAACTCTGAATGTCCCATTTCTTGGGAAAGTTCAGGTGAAATAGTATATTCAACAGGGAAAAGTGCTCCTGTGCTAAACAGGAGCTCAGATCTGAAAAGAATTTCAATGGCCTTATGCTTGATATGTGTATTTTGTTAGGAACTGGGATCTGTTTTTCTCGACGGGAAAGAGCTCAGAGAGAAACCTCTGCCTGAATTTTTCAGTCAATTAGCATATTCTTTAATTAATGAATTAAATTAGAGAATTAAACTTGGGCAATTGGTAAGGATAGATAGCAGCGTTGTAAATTTTACACTTTGGGGATCATTTTGCTCTGGCCTTTTCCTTCCTAAATGATTGGTTAATAAATCTGACTAATGAAGCATGCAGATAAAAGGTAAAATTTTCAAATGCATCTAATTGACTTAGAATCCAAAGCCAATGGGATTTATTGTCCTTAAGTCATTTAGATGCCTCTAGAAGTTTTACTCATCTATTCCATTGCTAACATTGATAAAATAATGAACACTACCGTCCACAAGGGGAACAAAAAAAAAAAAAGAAAGTAAAAATAAAATTACTATGGACTTCAGGAACTGTACTGACCACAGTAATAACTCAGAAGATCTTGTGGTTGAAACTTGCCTAAGAGCTTCTGGCAGTTTACTTCAAATAGGCATCAGATAACAAATGACTAAACTGCTGCTGCACTAATATATGATGTTCTGTAATGTCTTCTCATCTCACACTGAATCATGGGATGATTTCCTACAAGCCTCTCCTACTGGACAGGCAGTTTCTAAGTCAATGATCAGTCTTATTCTCTCTCCGTAATGTCAGATATGGATTTGGAACACTAAAAAGTGTTTTAAGACTGTTCCTGGTGAAACACTTCCCCCTCTTCCCTTCTTTGCCTTTTCCTGAGAAACTGATGAACTGTCTCTTGTTTTCTACCTCTCTAAGGTTTTGAAAGGCAGGGCTGCACACTCCCATATGTGATGTAGCACAGACCCTCTCAGGCCGGACCCAGGTTATCACGTGTGTTTGTAGAAAAATAAATGTAAAATGACTAAATGACAGTCCAGTCTACAAAACTGTAGGTGCCACAGTCTAATGCAGTCCAACGCAAAACTGTAGGTGCCACAAGTGTGAGGAAACTGAAATGAGGGAGCCTCCATGAGCAGGACATTGAGGACAGACAGTGGACTAGTTCCTTGGTTTACCATGTTTAGCCTCAGAAAATATAAGTTCACTGGTGGTTGCAGTGTTTTCAGCCTTGTTTTCAAATTGTAGGGTTTATTGTGACGACAGTGCTATTGTTCATTATGCTGTCAAAAAAACCATGCAGCAAGATGACTTCCAGGAGTTCAGCTTGTTTGGATTGTATGTGGCTGTTTGTACTCCTCCACAAATCCTCCGAAGTTATTGGCACTGGATTAATGTGCTAGCTTCTGTTTAAAGTGGCCTTGAAAGGCTGTTTTTGACCCTAGCTTTATGTTTGTCTCAAGGTGGAAACTTTGAAGGAATAGATGAATTGCATAAGCATTGCTCTGGTATTCAGTTTTACAAAAGCATGAGGCTAATGGCTGTTTTTTTCATTTTAAGACTCTATGTTAAAGATTAAATAGACCAAATTTAGACGTCTCATACTCATTCAGTTCTCACTCAAAATTTCCATGGGTTTGAGACCATTTACCAGCCTGGGTAAAGACTAGAAAATAAGATCAGCAGATAGTGTCTTCAGTAAATAGAAGCTTTCTTATTTCTATTAAAATGTTTAATTTTTAAAATCTTCAGTGTTCAGGGCTGCTGAGAGCAGTTACAGTTCACATCATAGCATCATCTCAGGAATACAGTGTGATGATTCAACTTCTGAGATGAGTCCATTTTGTTTCTACCCTCTTTTTCAGATTAAAACCTTTTTGACATTTGAGGACAACGTGCATGAAAGGTTTTATGCCAAAGAATGTTGAGATAAGCAGGGAAGAACTTCCTCATGCGAACCATGGGAGTTCCTCACATTAGTCATACTAATAAATAATAGACTGTACCTACTGAGCTCCCCTTTGAAACAGACCTCCCTGTGCTCAAGAAAAAGCTAGCGTTGGATTCTTCCTTTTAAATTGCTTATTTGTTTTTGCATCTTGCTTTGCAGACAGCTGCTATTAGTTATTAGTGTCTGTAGGAATAGAAAAGGTGAGAAAATACTTCTTTAGATGTGTTTTGTTTCCTTTCACTAAATGTCCAGCAAATTCCTAGTTGAAGAAAGCCTTATTCCACCCACTCCCTCTCCCCCCCATCCAGCTTTCCTCTGGATGATTTTTGTGAATTGTGCTTCTAATTCTCTAAATAGATGCCAACTCACTATTTATCTTGGTCCACCATTTCCTATCTGTTGTGTAGTTCCCCTTTGCAGGACCTTTTACAAACAGACCTCAGTAATTACTGTTGCACTGACATACCAACATACTGTGACCTCTGCTAAAAGCCCAGTGAGAATCAATGCCTTTTCATTTAAAAGTTTGTTACGAGTTACGTCTTCCTTGCCTATTTAGCTGGTGAGGACCTGAGCCCCTCACAGCATTATCTGAACTCTCTCCTTTTGAGTCGTGCCAACAGCAGAACAGCCCAGGTTTACCTGGTCTCCCACGACAGCAGACTTGGTGGCAGCCAAAGAGATCGAGAGGCAGCCGAGCGTGACAGCCGACATCAAAGCGAGAATGCCACACCTTGATCCAAGCTTCAATCTACCTGCCAGGGCAAACTTATTAGCGTGACCACCCTGAGAATTCAAAGGAGCAAACACACACAGGCATACAAAACCCGACCATTCAAATTTGAAAATGAAAATAGAAGTCTAGACAGCTTTTCTTCAGAATTCATTGCTCTATCTTGCTCTTTGCAAAGAACAAGAAGAATAGTTAATTTCGCTTAATAGTATAATTGAATGTCATAATTGTTGTTTTTTTGTTGTTGGGTGGTTTTTTTTCCTTTTACTTCAACAATAATGTTTTAGTTAAGCTGCCATCTCTTTCTGTAGAGCTGCTAAGGACCAGGATGCTCACACAAAGATTTTTTTTTTTTTTCTTCCCTTGCTGGACCGTTAGGACTAGCTTAAGATGATAGAGATTTTTTTTTGTACAAGCTTGTGCTACAGAGTTTATTTTTATTTATGGTGTCCTGAGATGTAAATGACATCTTTTCATTCATGATTTGCCACATACAAGAACTACAGAGAAGTAAAGGATAATTAAGATATGGATTTGTCTGAACAGCCTGGGTATTTTGAGATGGGATTGTTATATTTGTCCATGTTTAACCGACATTGCATATTGGAAGAGTTCAAATTCTGAATAGTTTGAAATTAGCAGAGTGTGACCCTGTTTTATTTTTGCAAAACTGGGAATTATCTTGGTGCAGGCCTTAGTCATACAAATTGTACAGACTTTTGGTTGGTTACCACTATTTAAATGATCCTGGTGAGCCCTCTCTCCTAGCTGAAAGGATGGATAACATTTTGATGATTTCAGTGGTAAAGTGGTTGTGAAAAGATCTGGCTAATACAAAGTGGAAGTTTTGTAAAAACTTTAATGAGCTTCACAATTTCTCACATCTATAGTGCCTTCCATCTTGTAAATCCCTAAGCACTTCACAACAATATAAAGCATGAGTGAAAAGCAGCTACCTCTAGGGCAGAAAGTGGTGACCAGCTGGCTCCCAGCAAAGTACATAGCAGCGAAATGAGAAGGAAAAGTCATTTTGGCCAAGTAAACTGGATTACAAATTAAAAGTAAGTATTGTATTGCCTAAAGGAAATACTTTGTCAAACGCTGTGCCCCTTTTTCATTCCGCCCTTAAAGAAGCACTGTGAATGAAGAGCATGTTCTGGTTATTAAATGATTTGTCTATCTCAGCCTTTCCCCAACTGTGGTCTGGAGTACATTTATTAGTGGTTTGTGGAGACTTTCTGGTCAGAGTGGCAAGACAACTTCAGCTTTCAAATGCTGTTTGTAGTTTCATATAGCCTCATCCAGGATTTTTCTTCTGCCTCCACTCCCACTGAGTATTCCAGTGCGACATGGAGTAGTAGGAAATACGAGTGCTTAGAAATATTGGAGATATAGGGGTATTAGAAAACTTGCTTTTTTGGTCAAAGCCAAATCTGGGACATTTCTGCAACTTGCATACTGAATCCTGTGCAGCAGAGGACATAGGGTGAAATGATGGCCAACATTCAAAATGAAAAAAATGAAGCCACACAGTGTTCTGGTCTGCTCAGAACAAATGTTCTTTTAAAAAGGGATTGATCCCAAACTGACTCCTAAATCCTTATTCAGTTTTATTTGACCCTGGTCTGACCCAATAGGGGGGAAACAAAAAAGAGGGGAAAAGAAGGGCTACAATTTATTAATTTTACCCAAATAACATATGTTCATTTTAAGCTCCTTTTTCTCAATGTCCCCATAGCAATATTTTTCCACAAGGGATTATAAATAGAGTCTGTAATAGGGATTGTGAAATTGAGAGAAGATATTGTTCATGAGAAATTCCTTATTTAAAATTGTTGAACAGTATAAATGTGTTTAAAACAGTGAAGCTGTCTAATAAATACCCTCTGGTCTAAAACTTAACCCAAGATTGTTCTTATATAGAAGGTGTATTTTGAAAGCCCATAGCTAAGATGAGACAGGAGGAGCTCCTGCATTGAAAGACCCCAAAATGAAGCAAGGAGAGATTAACCCAGAGCAGAGTTCTGAGTTCCTTCCAGTATCCTTCATGTTCCAGGTCTTGCCTTAACTTCAAAAGATGCAGATTTTTGCATAATCACCTCCAAACACCTCACACTCCATTATATTCTAGTATAAACCTGATGAAATCAGTCCATCTCTATGGGATAAGAATTAGGAAGCTTGTGTGTGTGTCTAAGTCAAATGAGTTTGAAATTTCAGTCTGTGCCCTGCAACAATAGTAAAAGCATAATTCCATTCCTCTACCCATGAGATAAATGCTATCAGTAAGGAAGTATGATACTGATCTAGAATTTTCTGGCCCAGTTTGGTCACATGTCTGAGTTTATTTGCTTGCCATTTTACATCTATTGCATGCTAATTGTACATCATGATTTCCAGGGTGATTAGCATGCCTTTTTAGCTGTGTATTCTCTCCAATTTTCATTGCACACTTTGAACATAGATAATATGTAAATATTTCCATTCTGTGGTGGTTTCCACTGTGTGCTCTTTGGATTTAGCTACTCTATGAAGTAAATAGTGGAGCTGGTCGAACTCTTCATAACAAATAATTCATCCAGCAGATTCAGCTCTTCTGTAAATGTAATACAGGAGAGCTGATTGTGATTTTCCCAAATTAGTTCATTATTTGTAATTGTCTGCTGAATTATTTTTGTGAGCAAACTGTACCCTATGAATTATCTGTAATTTGAACACTATGATTATTTACTTTAAGCTATTCCTTGTGTGTGACTTTTCACCTGGCCTTATTTCTGGTCCCTGAATGGATAGGCTGAATTTTTGAGAAATGGGTGCTTTAGGTGGATTCTTCACTCAAGAATTTAGTGTGAAGAGGACTAAATGTCTCCAGAATAAAGATGGGAAAGAAGAGTTTGGAGGGAGGAGGGGCGGGGAGAAGAGAAAAATGTGTCCACTATTATTCTTAAAAGAACTTTGTGTGGAAATAGATATATTTGAAAACAAAAAGCTTCAGTTAATGGGTTATAGTATTCAGTAGTACTTCATAATATTGAAATTAAGGTATATTAGAATTATAGTAGTTTTGTGAGGCTTCATCTGATATGATAATCAATAATACTGGCTTTGCCAAGAACAAGAGATTAATGGAGAGCCATTGTTCTCATGTCCCTGGGTCTCTTTGTATCACACAGACCAGAAGACCATTAGAAACTGCCTATTAATGGAACCAAATAATACTGAAAAAATCATACTTGGTTTTAAAAAGCAGAGAGAGTTTGCCCTTAAGCACAAAGAAAGCAGAAATCTAGAGAGAAATTATTTAATCGGGGTGACAGAGGGGACCATTGACCATACTGAAAATAGATCCCAGCATCCCAGGTTGCTACATTGGTGCCAGTCCTTGAGCCACCACCATCCCTGTTCAGTCACTGCATGTTCTTAAGGCCATATGAAAAGCTGGCGACCAGGTCTGGCTTGTTTAATTTTTGGTACCTCTGGACAGGAATTGCTGTTGCATTCTCCAAACCCAGAACATAAAGGCAATATGCACACTTTAATATATCTGCCAAGCACATGTGTTGAATCTGTTAGTTTTTATTATATGTACCTTCATCTTTCACCCACCACTCCTCACAGTCACCAATCAGGTGTACATGTGTGGGGCTCTGCCTTTGCCAACATACCTGCAGGAGGAAATTTAACTTCTGATCTAGATTTCACATCTGGCTGGGCTTTATGTGAGCACCTGTGGTAGACACTGTATCAAGGGCACATTAATGAATCCTATGTCTAACCTGGCCAAAATATACATACATATATATATAATTTTTTTTTTTTTCCTGCTTGGGAGCTCCATTTTGAGAGCTCTACTACCTTTTTTTCTGTCTCAAGCAGCAGAAAGTAAAGATCACTTCTGGCACTACAAGTTCTTTTCCTTTCCTTGAAACAAGACACACCCTAAATTAATGAAAACTCAGATAGTAAATACATATGTGCGCATGTGCAGACACACACACACCCCACTCCAACAATTCCCTAGCTATAGCCACTCTGGGGCCAGATTCACATAGGGTGGGCACATATTTGCACCAGATTTAGACCGAAAAGCGTGTCTAATTCTGTGAAGTCACAGGCATATTCATTTCCTGGTTTTAACATGCTCATATGGCATGTAAAGTTTTGAAAGGTTAGGCTGAAAAGATCATAAGCCATGTTGTTAGCATGTGTGAGATTTTGTAGCTGTTTGCAAAGTGCTGAGATCCTCAGATGGCAGGTGCTATATAAGTGCCATGTATTATTATTCGTAATATTATCATTCAATTATATATATTAATCGTTTGCATGAATGAAAGATTTTACCATATGGTTCTGCCTTCTTTTCCTATGCTTTCTTAATTTCTACAGGACTTGATTGTATTTGTTTGAACCAAATATATAATAATGAATATAGACACAGAACTTTGTTTTTAATCCAACCCTGGTATTATGCTTTGTTCAAAGGCAGATAGATAGACCTTTGACATTCAGATGTGGGCCTCCTGCTGAAAGTCAGCTGCCAAAGGCATTCAAAGTCATGCCCTAGCTCACTCTGTGTGATGGTGCCCGCACCCCCTTGAGACACTGGGGAAGAAGAGGTTAATCCTTAAACTGGCTAGAAAAAGGACCACAGTTGTCTCTCCATCCTGTAGGAATTAGGCCAGCTGCAAGGAGTTAATTGCTTCCTGTACACACCCCTCCACACCCCTTCACCAACAGCATAAAAGGGGTGTGTTTGGAGGCCCTGGGAGATGCAGGAAGCTGGGTCTGGTCCTAACTATCAGGTCTGAGCATGGTGTGGTAGTGTTTTCTGGCATATTTGCCTGGTGTGGGCAGTGCTTAGGCTGACTACAAACAAATGTCCTGTGATGGCTGCTGCTGAGAAGGGAAATTTCTTATTTGCTCTTGGCTTTTGAAACAGGCTGATGTCACTTTCCGGAGTGATCCCCTTTATGAAATGCTGTGCTTCTGTAATCCTTATTTTTGTTGCTGTGTCAATAGATCATGGTATGTTTGTGGGTGCAATTCAGGGTACCCATGTACAGTAAGGATCCTAAATTATAGGAGTTAAGCAGACAGTGGGGGATGTTAGTGGCATGTATATAGGGAATTGGCTTCTTCAGGCTGCCTGTTGATGTTTGGAAAGTTGCTGTGAAGAGTATTCAGGTTCTGAAAAAAAGCCACTTTGGTATCCTTAATATCAGATATGATACAGGGCTATAATTTTTATTCTGCTTTCACTTTTTACCACTCTTACAGCTAGGTTATAGCACTTCAATCCAGAAACTGATGCTTTGTATTTATCCTCTCTATCATTTAATGTTGCTGATGTTGGCTCTGAGTTTAAGTTGTGGGAATGCTTTGAGGGGAAAAAATAATGTGTCAGGAGCTGATTGACATGACAGAACTAATGCCTGATCTGTTTGGTGCAGGGCTGCTGATTCCTGTGCTGCTCTGTATGTGGCTATTGGGGCTGACTGCATGCTTGCATGGAGACCCAGGCACACCAGTGTGAACTGAGTATCTTCCATGCTGCTGGAGAGGATGCACTTTGCTAATCTATCTCCTCAAAGAACAGAGTTTCTTTTACCTCTTGGGCCCTGACATGCCTGTTCAGGGGGTGGGATTTGGCCCTTAGTGAGCTGATTATCCATTCCCTTGACATAACATAAAGCTCTAGGATTTACGGCTGTATAAGAAAGTAATAATCTTGCTGGGATATGTGGGGAGTTACATACAGTATGTAAATCCCATCTTGAGATAGGAATATGTTCCTTTGAGAGTACAGCTAGCTGTAAGAGACCTGAGTTATGAAACCTGAATCCATGTAAAATGGCCTGGTTTCATTACAAACTTGAACCTCACTTTATATCAGTTGAAAGTTTTGTTATGGTTCATGGACATTTCAAAGCAAACCTGGGCCCAGGCTCAAATAATTCTTTTATTCTTCTGTATCATGTGAACTTCGTAGCATCATGCAATTTCAACACAAAAGCAGATGAAATACAAGGCTTTTTACAGAGCATTTTGATATCTTTTTTTGCCTTATTTCTGTGGTGTTTGCCTGTCTCAAAGTGCAATTCAGCAGCAACAAACCAAGTGAAATCTTTGGGAAAAGTCTCTATAAAAGCATGGTGATCCGAAACAGCCAAGTTCCGCACAACTGCGCTACAGAGTAATGGGCAAGACTTTAGCTGCGAAGTTTGATGCAGCCACACTCTCTGTCAGAAAGGGGCTGAAGGAATGCAACTCCTCTGGTTTCCATTTCTGCCTGAAGGGGAGCATAGCTCAGTGAACCCACAATGAGACTTGGGGGAAAGGAAAACTAAATTACATTTAAAGAAAGAAAAGAAGCCCTCTGCATTTTTTTTATTTAATGATTGAGTGATGCTGATCTCTTCCACGTAACATAGATAAGGTTACAACAAGCCTTTCATTATGAGCTTAATATTGAAAGCGACCCCCACCAAACTTTGCCAAGCCAAAAATCAAGCTGTCTGAAATTTCATAGGCAGTAGTTCAGACCAGTCCAGAATCTCCCCTCCTGGCATATTTGCGAAGGTGCGTAGAGAGGAAAGGAGGAGGAAAACAGAGAAAGTATGCAGAAGGAAACAAGTTCTTATAGAAGAATCAAGTTTACACTACTGCACATGTCACATTGGGCTGTTATCGCTATCTGATGTCTTTAAATATTGCCCTCCAAATTCATTTTCTTTACAAGCAAGAAAATTCTGAGCCTAATGAGATGTGGTGTGTGTTATGAGGTTTGTTAAACAGGTCAGGCAGAGGAAACAATGTGAACAGCAGGAGAATTTGCTCTCTGCCCTGGTCTTTGGTTAGGGTCAGTACATAAAGCAGGTGATTTTTGTCAGAGCCTGGAATCAGTGCTGTGCTTTGATTCCAGAGAATAGGGGTGGTCTTGCACAGTCTTTGTAAAACTGTTGCAGTGCTGATTTGCACATGCAAATTAAAGAGTTATTGCTTAGATTCAAGTTAGACTCTTCTTCCCTTTTTCACTGGAAGCACACCTGCAAGACACCAAGTATTTGTAATCACAAGCAGAGAATCTATACTGGGGAGGATTTAGTGATAGGAGCAAGAAGAAACATCATCTCATAGCAACACCAGTATTACTGTCATTAGTGAGAATGAAAAACTTCAGTTTTCAGTTTGTCCTGAATGTGAAAATGGTAAAAGTGTCAATGAGAAGTCACTGCTGTTACCTGGTATCTCCATGCTGACTAGCACTCACCCTGGAAATGAAGTGTGACAGTGAATTGTGAAATTACACAGGGTAAACTAGATTTTTTTTTTCCCACCCTCACAGAAGAAATTCTAGGAGATTCATAACCTCAGAAATAGAGGAAAAAATTAAAACCATGCCAAGCCATTTTAAATTGGACTTCACGATAAACTGAGATTTGATATTCCCGGATAATTACTAATGAGAACACTTTCCCTTTAATTATCTTGTGGTCACCATTTCAAAGGTGATTAAAGCTATTCTTCACTAGATGTGGTTATAGATTTAATGCAAACCTGGTCTTTCTTGTGGTTTTATCACAGCAATTAAATCTGGCTTGCACACAGACTTTGTGTGGCATGAGGGATTTCACCAAGCAAAATGATTTTACCCTTCAGGCAATGTTAAATTTAGGAAAAATATAATTAATTATATCAGACAGGTATCTATTATACATCATGCACGCATTCTTAGAGACCAGGGGGCCCATGTCTACTCCAAACAGAAACAGCCATTCCTTACAGCTCTGGTCTTAAGCACAGTAGCAACTGTTGCCTGTTCAGACATGTCTTAATATGATCATTTTTATCATCTGTAACAAGCAATCATCGGTTCGCTGAGAAGAAACAACAGAAAATCCCAAGGTTTGAATGCAGGTTTTGCCTGACTATCCCATTTTCTCTGTGCATTGCGTGGTTCTTTGCTTTCTTTCTGATTGTATGCAGCAGTTATGTCTTGGAAAGACGCAGTGTTAGCTTATTATAGTTACAGGCTATGTAATATGTTTCTATTTAGCTTTTATCTGCTGATTGTAAGATTGCCTGATTGCATTTTATTTTTTTCCCCCTGGACTACTTGATGAGTTTGTTGCTAACTTATCTAATATTGTACAATCCCCCAGCCCACAAAAATCTCCCAATTTAATTAAGGTTTTAGGCCTCCTTCTAAAGGCACAAGGCCTCATTTTCAAAATGCAAGTAGGCACTCAAGATGCCCATGCCAGTGATACTGCATGCTACTAAAATGGCTTTCATCAGTGGATCTGAAAGCATTCTAAAAACATTTGCAAAGCATCAGGGAGAGAGGAATGTATATCCAGTTTACAAATGCATTAACTGATAGGCTAAGTTATAGATATACCATGCTTAAACATCTGCTTAACTTTTGATTACATTAAAAATATGATGTTTGAGATATGGGGATGAGATGGGCATTTTTATCATCCCAAATCCTTGGGATAGTTTACCTGTAGGAGAATACAGCTGCATTTCAAGTGCTGCATCTATATGCAAGCATAACATTAAAATGAGGAGGCAGAGTTAACTTTTCTTGGTTTGATTTTTTTCTAATGCTTCCCAGAAGTTTATTCATCTATCTGATTAAAATAATATCAAATAAAAGATTTAAAGATGGTCCTAAGGAAAAAATGGCAGTAGAGAACTAGTTTTACAGTTGAATTACTGAAGTAGAATGCTGTTTGGGAAAATAAGCTGTGAAATCTTACAGAGCTGTTACCAGATTTCATCTGTATCCTCTTTTATTGTTTCTTTTTAAATTCAAAAGCCTTAGTTCTTGAAAGAGTCTTGGAAGTATTACAGCATTCGGAGCAGTGACATTGTAAAATATAGGGTACTAATCACAGAGTAGCTGTGCAACATACAGCTTTTTCTATGTGTCATATTTAATAACTAGACTATCATATCATTTGATTCTCATGTGCCAGAATCAGAGTCCTACCTCTCAACAGTTTGGAACCATGACAAAAATAATATCACTCAGCCTATCTTATGACTCAAGTGACCTTGGCCTTTGATCCAGTCAGATCTTATCAGATCTTCAGAGGGTCAAGGTACACCTGTTTTCAGTATTTTAGCATTTTAGCCTTAAGCATTAAAGGGCTACAGGGGATGCAGGATACTCAGAGGAAAAGGCACTGCTCTGCTCTCTGTGCGTCTATATGTATGTGTATATATGCATGTATGTACCTCTCTCTGCCTGGGGAGGGGGGTATGTATAATAATGCAGCCTGTTCTTTAAAACTGAGTTTAATCCAAAGCATAATGAGGGTTTTTAAAAATTATTTTAAAATGTATTTATTGCAGGTAGCATACACATTTGCAAGTGCTGTTAACGAAGAATATTCCATTAAAAAGGTTCTTGCAGCATGCATAGAGAGGCAACTTGGCAGAACAGGTATCATATACATGAAGTGCTTAACAGCACACAAACAGGCTTTGCTGTATGGGAAACAGCATGATCAGGTGCACGTCTGCCATATTAAAGGATTACGAGAAATGGGGAGAAAATAATACTTAATTCTGAATGTAAAAATATTCTGTTTTTAAAAAGAGTCATCTCTTGAAGCAACCATATTATGAGATATAATACTGCAAAATCTTCTTGATTTAGCACTGTAGAGATACTTAATGCTTATGACTGTTTAATTTCTCTTTCTGAAGCATGCAAGAAAGCCATATGCTGGAGTGTAGGAGGTTTGTAGCATGTCCATTTAGTCAGGAATAATATGCAGCCGGAGGCACTGAAAATGACTATTTTGTTGATAAAAACACGCCAAGCATTTTATTCTCGAGCTATGAAGTATGGAATAAACTTTTGATGATCAATGCTGACTTCTATTGGAAAGTTGTGCTGTGTATACACCAGGTTAATGTGTATGCATTGTAAGCTATAGAGATATTATTATCATACAGATTATTGTTTGCAAATGGGAAGCTTAGGAGGTTGTGAAGATAATTTCTCATGACAATTATTATGTACAGTAGGTCTAGAAATTGTTTGCCTGTGACCCTTAGTAATTGTTAGTGAGGCATGCCTGCACATCTATCAGGGAGAAAACGAGGACTCTTCATTTACAGAAATAGTATGGTTTTACTAAAATGTATAAACTGAAGTGTTCCTAAGTTTCTCTGTCCCAGCCATGCTGCACTATGACCCTAAGCAGCAGAGCAGAAGATTTTCGTGGCATATTGCAGAAAATGGTGATTGTCCCGCTATAGGTAAGGATCAATGAATAGTGGTTTTAATGTATTTAATGTAAAAGGGGGGGCTGCTGTATTATGCAGAGGTTCTAATCTGCAATACTGCTATGGGTTCCAACTAACCGTATCTCAATTTCATGGGTGGTTTTCAATAACAAGGAAAAGGGTACAAATTTTTCCTGCAGTGGTAATAGACCAACCTCCACCTTCAGCTACTTCCACCTTTCCCTTGTGGCCCTTTTTAAAAATTGCCATCATATTGCAGCACTACTTTCACTAAACTCATGGGGTTCTTCTGCTTGCAAAAGGACTGCTTGTGCAAGCCAGGGTTATCGAATTAAATCTTTAACATTGCTCTAACAATGCAGAAATGAACAGAAACAAGATCACTGTAAGGAAGAGGGGAAAGGGAGCAATTACTTGTGCTTTTGTCCTAGTCTAGCTGCAGCTTTTCTTACACTGCTCTCTGTCACTTACTTTTCCTTTATTTTTCCTGCTTGTGCAATGGAGGTAAATGATCAGTCTCATCCTGCATGTATGTACTAAGGGGATTGCTGAACTTGACCCAACGCTGCCTGTATCGCAGAGCTGTTAAGGAGGTAAAATATGTTCGTATTTGTGCAATGCTATAATGTATGAATTATCAGTTATGTTAACAATTGATATTTTTATAAATCAAAGCAGAGGGGGGCTGTATTTTCTGAGAGGTCTGGGTAATTTTCTATCAACCTTCCTTTTTACACAGGTAATATACAGTGTCTTAAAACACTTGGATAGTTGGTTTGTAGGTAGGATAAAACATAACAGCCAAATGTATTGTGGTAGTCATGTTCTTCACAGCCTGTGTACTGCTCTTTTTACATCCATCATAGACAATTAAAAGGGGTTGCATTGGTATAGTCTGCAACATTTTCTTTGTCTTCAAATGTGCCAAATTGGACTTTCTAAGTAAGTATTAGTTGCAAAGTCAGAAGTAAAACTTGCAAACACACTTAACTTGCTTAACGTTGAAACTGCCATTTCCTTAATGGGAATGTCATACAATTAAAATTAAATTTGTGGGTGAGACTGTGGACTTGCACTTCAGACATATTTCCCTCTTAAGTGAAAGGATCAGTAAACTAGTTCTGCTCTGTAGTTCTGCTACTAATAGGGAATAGCTGCTTGGATTTCACGGCTGCAAACAGCATAGAGAATCTAATATTGTAAACTCAAAGATATGAGTAACTTTGTAGTAGTTGGAGCACTGGAGTAGAAACTGGAAAATGTGGATTATTCTGGTGTGAGATCACTGCTGTCTTCCTGTGTTGTTTTCAGCTATGAATTTGGTGACTTGACTACAGCTTCTCCATGGTATATTATCAATATAAATAACCTAATCGATACATAGACTAGCTACTCTGCAATCACAATACATCATTTTCAGAATCATAGAATCGTAGAGGTTGGAAGGGACCTCAAGAGATCATCAGGTCCAAACCCCCTGCCAAAGCAGGCTCTAGGACATATCACTCAGATAGGCATCTGATATGTCCCTAGGACATATCACTCAGATAGGCATCCAGATGGGTCTTGAATATCTCCAGAGAAGGAGACTCCACCACCTCCCTGGGCAGCCTATTCCAGTGCTCTGTCACCCTCACTGTGAAAAAGTTCTTCTGCATGTTGGTGCGGAACTTCCTATGCTCCAACTTGCAGCCGTTGCCCCTTGTCCTATCCCCACAGACCACCGAAAAGGGGCTGGCTGATTCCCCCTGCATCCCCTGCTTAAGATAATTATAGACTTTAATTAGGTCCCCCCTTAGTCTTCTCTTCTCAAGGCTGAAGAGTCCCAACTTACTCAGCCTATCCTCATAGGGGAGATGCTCCAGGCCCCTAATCATCTTCGTAAAGTAAGCTAAGTTAGCCTCAGCAGGAGCTTATACTATTTTCATGCTTCTGGTACTACTCCTTAATATATTCTGGAGGACATGTCTGATACTTTAGGAGTTGACTGTGATGACCTCAGTGCATGTACAGCCTTGGAGTGTCTCTTCATGCAACTTAAGCTTTACCTAAACCATTCAGGACACTGAGAATGGTTTCCCCCAAAGTTTGCTTCATCTCAGGTCAGGAAGGATAAAACTGACTTAATTATCCTTGGTACGTATGTAGGATTTGGGTGTAACAGCTGGAGAACTGGTCATCTTCAAATGTATGCAAGAATGAACTGAATGAACAGTCCAGCTTGGGTAAACTCTCATGACCCTTAGAGGACAAATAGCTGACTCAGACCAGAAGTGTTGGTATTTATACTCATGTATTTATATATCTCTCTCTGTTCTTTCTGGAAATGACATTCAGACGTTGGCACCCTATTCCTTGGACTATTTAGCAGATGAGTTCATATGTTACTGCCAAAGGGTATTTAGTGGTTCACAATGGTAAGTTGAGTGTTGTCTCCGTCTACTCTTGCGCAGCAGCACACGACTGCCAGATACTATTCCCAGATCTATATATAATCTTGCATATATCATAGATGATGCCGATACAGAAACTCATTAAGGCTGAGTCTGTCTGTCCTTACATATGTGAGACTTCACTGAAGCGGGAACTTTGAGCTGAGATCAATTGGAGGATCGGGCCATAAGAAAAGCACTGAAAAGCCCTGTTGATTGTTTACTATGTAAGAAATACAAGAGAAAAAATAAATTTTGAATGATGTCTAGTATTCTTTAAAAAACCCATAAAGATAAAACAGTTGTCTGATACCTTCAAATTAAGTGTTTTCTCTGGTAGTCTAAGAATTCACCTAAGGTTTCTAAATTTATTTTCTAGCCTGACTAGCTAAGTGACCTTTCTGATGTTATTTATATTGTCTTTATATTTGTATTCAATTACTCAGCATAAATCAAAATGAGAATTCAAGGCTCCCTTCTGCTTTACCTTTATCAGTATGCAATGAATCTGATCCAAAGTCTGCTGAAGACAGCAGATGGGTCCCCATTGACATTAGCTGACTTTGACTCAGAGCATCATATACACCACACCAAACTGGTCAACTTATAATGCATCCCAGTTCAGCCAAGTCGTGTTTCATGTTCTCGTATAGATGGAAAAAATAGTTTTGTAGGTCTCTTCACATCCTTACTCAGGTACATAAAGGGTTCTTGGTATTTAGAAAAAGAAAGGAAAATGTTCTGCTAACAGCATAATTAAGGGATCATGTTTTCCTACACATGTGTATGGTGTGTCACAGTGCTAACATCTAAGCTGAACAGTGATTCAGTAACATAACAAGTATGTCAGATTGGGAAGAAATTAATCACTGATGGCCCAAAGTCAGTGGAAGATGTGGATGAAGAAACTGGTCACTAGAATGAAAGTTGTTATGAGTAGGAGAGATGTATGGTAAACAAGCAGTATGATTGCATGACCCTGATTTCTGCTAAATATTTCAATTCTCTGTGCCAATTTTGGGCCAGGTAATTATTGACCTTTTCATGACGGAATGTATACAAACCAACTCTTTTTTTTTTTTTTTTGTCTTTTGTTAATCCACATGAAGGTGTGTGAAGGAATTTGTTGTCCTGCTCTGTCATCCTGACTCAGGAAAGGTGTCATGAAGATAATGTCTTTTTGCTTTTCTTGAAAAGCCATCAGAGATGTAGATCTGGCACACTGTCTTTTAGTGCTCTGTTGGCAGATATCACTCCAGAATGGACAGGAAGAATTCTTTCTTGGAGGGTTATTTGGGTTTTTTTTTATTTTAGAATACATGGATAATTTTTTCCAGTGGGTTCTGTAACTTAACATCACAGGCCGTTCCTGTCTGCAGTGTCTGTGTTATCAGTTCCCAATATAATCCTTCATGTTTTAACTGGGATAAAATGCACTAAGGATTTTCACATGATTAATGACAGCCACTGGTTTTAATGAAGACTGGCTCCAGCCATGGGGTCACTGATGAGTTTTCTGACTATGATTCTTACAAGTTCAGCAGACCTAGTGGGGAAAACCTATGTTTAGCACTTCCCCTTTGCGTATCTCAAAGCTTTAATGCAATGTATATTTTTGCCCTGTACTATACGAAGCCTGATGAATACAGTGTAAGATGCTCAGTTTGTTAAACCATGATTTATTAAAAACCATTTAATATATTCCTATCTTTTTATTTTTCTGAGTACACAACCTAAAGAAGAAGTATCTCATCAGCCATGCTAAAACCACTGAAATATAGGGGAAAGAAATCGTCCTTGAGTCTCAACAAATCATCTTTTTACAGCATTGCGTGTTAAGAATTCATTTAAGAAATGATCCCCAAGAGGCCACATGTGAACACTGTGCCATCCTAATCTATCTTTTCCTGACTATTAGGTTGATAATGGGGATTCCTTTGCACAGTCATTATGCATTGTTGTCAGTCTTGAGCCAGTTTTATGACCTGTGTCCAAAAGTACCCTCATTCTCATTAAAGGCTTAAAAAGATCCATTAATCTCTTGCTTTGTTTCTCCAATTTTTCTGGCTTCTTGTAGAACTTTAAAATACTGGTATTTTTTAGATGTCAGGGGATTCACATAACCAGAACTATGATCCATTATTGGTTCAACAAGCAGAGATTTTTATCTATTTCTATTGTGAGCACCATCTTTCAACAAACAAATCCAAACCAGTTTAACATCTAAATGACTCTGATGAATGCCAGTAGTAACACTGATTGACCATAATAATGAAACCTCTCCTCTGTCATATTGGCAGGGTGCACACATGTAACTTAGTTATTGTTGTTATCTGTTAAAATATGCAGTCAGTGTCCATGTAAGTGCTTTGCGCCTTTTCTAGAATGTAGATAAGGTATGGTCTCCTTTAAGAACTGCAAGAGAGAGTTCTCATTTTAAGCTTATAATATAGTTTGGAAATCAAAGATTTTAAAATAACAGCTCCCTCCTGCCCAACTTTTGAAGCTCTCTAAATCAGAAAATGAAAGTCCATCAGTCTCAGTTTAAAAAAAATACTTTTGATGCATGGCACATTAAAAGAAGGATGAAGTGAATACTTTAAAAATCATAGTAGAAATGCATTAAGGGTCCAACACCTGTACATTGTGTATTAGAAGTTCTTGTTTTAGTGAACTTGATAATACACAGACCTAGTCTAGAGAGCAGAATCAGTATAAGAATGCTGTGAAGGAAAAAAAGCCCAGACAAATAACTTGTTACTGGTTCATATTTCCCTGTCCTGAAAGTATAGCAGGCTGGGTAAAGGCAGGTAGACTCTCAGCCCTTGCCTTCCTGACTGATTGCTAGCCATAACCTGCTGGTATTGGAATTAGAAACTGTCTGCACACTCTGCTCTCTGGTTGACAAAATACTAACAGAGCAAATTGTAGGTTATTTCACTTTTCAGTGTGGGCTGTCACCCCCTAAGTTTGCTGATATGGTGGCACTGGTCTGCACCATCTCTATTAGAGTTTTTTAAATAAATAGGGTGAAAGTGGATGGGTAGGCTTTTTGCAACTCTGGTGTCAGCTGTGTACTGATAGTTCTCCACTTTCCTACATTGCCTGATCATTAGCTTGATCACTACCTAATGCCTGATCATTCTTCCTGCAGAGCTTGCTTTTTATTAAAGTGCTTCACCAGCATTGTGAGTCTCTAAAGCTAGGTTATTTTTCTCTTGAGAGAAGAAAAAAGATCAGAGATACACCTACTCTAAGAGAAATTGTACTCTCCTTGGTAAACTGTCCTTGTATACCTACCAAATTAATAAAGTTATGATACCTGATGAAATGACTGACACACAGCTACTTTTGTTTATACAGATTGCCATCAGTTTACATGTTAATAGACAAAATGGGTGTATATGGCAATCATATTTAATCTTACTCTCAATGGATCAGATGTGAACTGTGGGAGGTTGGCCCACTCTTGCTGTTTCTGCTTTCCACCAATGTTTGGAAATACACTAACTTTCCTAAGAAAAAAAAAACTCCAAACCCTTACAATACCCTGCATGCTTCCAGGCACCAGCTGTCTCCTAAAACACATCACCTGTGGACTGATGCCATGTGACCTTGTTACTCATCTATCAGACTATTTTTGTCTCTCTGTTTGTCTCAGGTATTTCTAATGTGTTCATCACCATGGTTTCTCATACCCATTAATACTCATCCCTTAACTATTTAGCAAGCCTAGCTTTTAACATTCCCGTGTTTGATTAAATCTCCCTTGCTTACAGACCTCCACTGAAGGCAGTGGGAGCACTTCTGTGCATTTTAAAGCCATGCAGTGGCTTTGCTCTCAGTTTCAACTCTTACGGATTGTGTTTATATAAATAATAAAATTGTCTGATGTGATCTCACAAACAGCAGGTAGCATCCCAACTATTTTGAAAGTATGGGTGGTTTACCATGAGCTTTATTGTCGACAAAATATTGTTTGCTTGTCTCACCATTTCTTCACTTGATTTACCACTGATGGCCTTGGTGCCCTGCCATCCAGATTCTTTTCTTCATTCTGTATTTTTTAACATTGCTGACCATCTTTGATTCTTTAACAGAAGTTTGATATTTACTAAATATTCTAAATGTGTGGGACTATCAATGGCATGGTTTCCATAAACAGATTGGAGGTACTATATTTGTACAGATCCTACTCTGTTAGAGAACCTAGCATGGCTGGGACTCTAGGTGCTATTGGATTAATAAATAACACCCACTCCCATCTTTGTTGTTAATGAAAGCTGTGTACCTGTGTTATGAATTTTACCGGTATTACAACACTATTATGGTGACTGTGGTCCCTATGGTTTCTTTTAAAAACGGTCTAATTTAAAACTATAACTTAATAAAATGAAATCCATTATTATCCAGATTAGTTTACTAATACAGAAGGTCCACTTTTGGCTCAACACCTTTAAGAAATTGGATCTGTTTAGATTTGAGAAGCAGATGGGAAGAACTGGCATTTATCATACTTACAATTTTTATTACAAACAATGCTAGATACATGTACGGGACATTCTGGAGAACACTGATGTGTCACTCACTGTCATAGGCCCATTCTTACAGCTTCTTGAGAGTGAAATGTTGTGAAATTTTGCACTTCACTGGACTATTCTACTTTCTGTGTCTAGTTAATAGTGGCATTTCTATCCTCAAAAGTTCCAGACTCATAGTTCTACTTTATAGTCAACAGGATGTACTAGAAAACTATTTATTTGGTGTTCAGGTTTCATTTAGACCACATATTCAGAGTTTTCTCAGCAACAATGAAAGTTAGAATTGCCATTAAGCAAAGCCCATTTGAATAAAGATTAGTGATATTTATATGTTAGAGTCCTCTTCATCTATGACTGAAAAGAAAGCACTGGTAACATAAGACATGTATAAAATCAGGACAACTAGTATTGTTGAGCTCAGTGGTGGTAATGGATTGCAAAAAGTCACTTTATTTCTGTAGATCTGTAGTCACATCTTGCATGATAATGAAAAATTCCTCATAAAATCCTGGCCCAAATCCCTTTTTAAAGTCAAAGACAATTTTGAAGAAGGCTTTGTTAGAGCCAAGATTTCTAGCTTTGTATTTTGGATATGTTTCTCTGGGGTGCTTTTAGTTGATGGTTGTGGAACATATTTACCTGATAAATTACGTGTGTTGATTACTGAGGTTGCAGAAGTAGTGCTGCTTTCTGATGTGCGTACTCTACCCAGGCAAGTTCCCCAGTTCCTGGTGTTGCAGCCCTCACTGCCACCATAACATGTTCCTTGGACCTTCAACAACAGGACTGAACCCTGGATGCTGAGATGTCCTGTCAACAAAGTTCATATGGTGCAGTGCAATGCCAAAACTAGTAGTGCCTCCTGCCAGGGATGCCTGGCCAATACTGTGAATCTATCTGTCTGATTCATTAGGTGATACACATCAGATACAAAGTAGCCTCTTAGTTTGTGAGCATTCTGTATGTTTTCATAAGCTAGAATGATCATGTATGACAGACCATTGCATTTGATTAAAATCATTACTTTCATCAGCTAATTCTGCTTTTACAGTCCTGTCGATGAATCCTTAGAGGTAGAGACTGCTGATTTGCATGGGGATCACTGGGAATATATTTAATGAGACTATCCACTAGCTATGGTTTGTGTGCTCCTGATGCACAGCTACATTCATCTCTGTCCACTTACTAATGTTTCCAATGGAATGCTTTGAAAGAGAAGATGTATCTATTACACCTTAGTTTACTATTAAATCCCTAGTCGTTTAAACTGACCTTTCCAGCTCATTGGGTTACTGCTCTGAAAGACCCAAAATATTTAACCAAGATGTCTAACTCAAAGTGTATTCTAACCTGTCTGTATCTTATTGTCTGCCCAAATGTTCAGTTTCATCCTATAAAATAAAATTTGTATCATGTTGTGTATAGCCTGCTGTCCTTCATTATAGAAAAAGAGCAAAGCATGTACTCTTCCAACTGACTGGAATATCAAGACTCTTTGCACCGTGTTGGCCTTAATTTTTCTTAGAAATATCATTCTGTTTTTCAGTGAAAAGGAGTTGCTGAGAATTAAAATTTACCTAGTTTGTGTATAATTGCTATACATAAAAATATATTCCACTAAAAATTGAATATACTCTGATGGTGAGTCAAGTGCTTGTATAGATTGATAAATGCGGTAGCTTTCTGTGTCTGGAAAACTCACAAGATACATGAAATAAGAAAAATGTATAAATATATTTTTTTAAAAAATATTTATGTTGTTACTTAATACTTGTTAGCCTGCACCACCACCAATTCAGATGTTAGGGTGAGTAAATTGGGTTACCGTTTTGGCCATCAATATCTAGCAGGTTTCTAAATACTTATCTACAAAGATATTCCCCAATATGGCTACTCCATATGTTCCCTTAGGTGCTGACTTATGAGTTTAGATATTTACTATATGATTATAAAAGCTGTATGCAATGATCATTCATTGATGTGTTTGATTAGAATACATTCAACATTAAACTTTATCAACATGTAAGTTAAGAAAAAAATAATGAGTGACTCCTTTCTTGGGAAAAAAAGGTATTGTTCCCTCAAGCATATTATTTTCTTTTCACTTCCCTTTTAGTTACACACTGCAGGGGAAACAAAACAGAATGCAAAGCTGAATCAATATAATGGCAAGCATAAAAAACCCCAACACAACAGTGATCACTATTTTTTGTTGCTGGTCTGGAAACTCTCTCCTAAATTTTTGATAGCATATAATGTAGATGCATTAATGAAGAGTTAAGAAATAAAACTCTGTTATATAATAACAGGAATTAATATGTTATTCTTTTAAAAATAGATAATAAATAATAGATTTCCTGAGTCTTTTAAGTAGGACTTCCTTTGACATATGCTGAAAGAAATAGAATTTTTCTTTATACATTCTGTAGTAAAAAGTACTGTTAGAGACTGGGCTATTTCCTTAAGAGTAGATTCATGACTGAAAACCCTTAATTTCAGATGTAAAGTGGCTTGGCTGCATTCATAAACAGAGCTGTGAATTCTTTTCCATCTGAACTTATGTTCTTTGATTTTCACTGAATGACTGACCATTTCAGCACGCTCTCCTGATCGTATATAATTCAGTCCTTGACCATGACAAACCAATCATTCACAACTGACCCTTGAAATTAATTAATGCCAATCACTGCTATCAGTCAAGAGACATTCCTAGGGATTTCAAAAGAAGAGATTGATGTTACATAGTGCTAAAGGTAGATGTAGAAAATGCAGTCAGTCTGAGAATTTCAGACAAAGTTAAATTACATTTATAGATTGCTAATATCCTTTCCAGTACATGTAGTTACAAGATGGTAGTCGTCAATGTATACTAAAGCTGGAACAAGTGCTCAGTGTGAAAATGCTAATTTTCAGATACTTATATCTTGAAAACCATAGGTGGTCTTGGCATGGAAAATAACATGCTACCTCCAAATTTGAATCTCTAAAGCATAGCAGGAGGCAGATCTAACCAGCACTGTGACCATATGTGTTTGGGATTTCATACACAATAATTAATTTCCATTCTGTAAGAATGAATAATTTAATATAACATTCCACATCAAGAGATGCAAACAAAAACTGATGCTTTAAAAAAATTAAAATGCCATAGAACAAACTTTTTCCTAATGAAAAGCAACTTAAAATGTTATCAATAAAAATAAAATTAAAAGAAAACTATTTAACTGGTTTTATTTCTCAAGGTAAGACTCTTATGAAGGCTGTCTCTAGGCTATTAAAGGATGTTTAATTGAATAAAGGACTTAGCAGAAATATGTTATCGGCAAATGGATGTGATTTGCCTATGTACCTAGCATCCATGTTCTTTTCTAAGTGTGCTTCTAATTACAACCATGTTTCCTCTTTCCCATTTGATTTGCATATGAAGATGAACCGTCATCAAAATACTCAGTATTGTTACCTAAACTCAATAAACCTGACACACCTGCAGGCTAAGCCTCATCATTGAAACTGTGATAACCAATGGGCTTTAATGTCATTCTCTGACACAGGTCAGTTCAATAAAAGTCTTTCTGGAAATTATCATTCTGATGTCAGGTATCAACATCGGTCCTGTCGTGTCATCTGGGAGGCTAATTTCCCAGTAAAATGAGAGGTAAGGCATGTATTGTCACTTTCTATGTCTGCTGAGAACATATTCACACCAAACTATCCAACACGTGGTACTTGTATAAAAACATGTTGTGCCAAATCTTCTCTCAAGTGATACTTGAAGTTTCTAAAAAAATCCCTGTTAGCTGATGCATTTGTCTCCTGTTTACCACATTCAGCTGCCACTCCTAGCTCTGTCCAAGAGCAAAACAGCCTTTTTTTCTCCAAATTAAAAAAACAAGTCGAGAGAGAAACAAGAACTGAATCTTTAGATTTGAATTGCTCTGCTAGCAGAAGATTGACTACAAATCAAAACCACGTGCCAGTATGGAAGTTTTTAGCCACCAAAAACTGTTGATCAGTGCTGAAGGGGGGGGAGGGGGGTGTGGGGGTGTCATTCAGAAACCCAGTTAGGTTTCTAGGCACATTTCAAAATCCCACTAGATGCCAGTCTGACTACATATCTCAGAAAAAACGTGGTCCTTGCGAATATTCCCTAATCTCTAATACCTGTTGGATCTTCATCCAAACAGTGGAATTAGGCCAGGATCCAGGTCCTACTGTGCACCTAAAGCTCCCATGGCCACTAATGATGGGGTAATATTAATTGCAGAGTGGTGATGGCTTCTGGGAGACACGTACGCCTTTTGGGATGTCTTGCATAGGGTATATCACAGCATTGAGGGTTGCCATTCAAGAAGAGGATATTCCTCCATCCTTCTCAGCTTTTGGTATCAAGGTTGCATTATATTACTAAAGAGCGCTTATCGGCAAGCAAAGTACAGCTTTAATTATTTTATGAGTAGAAAAAGTATTTGTTGTTTGCCTGTGTGTTTGTGTGAATAGCTGATTTTATCTTTCAGAGCAGCATAGCTATAAGGGCCATGAGGGACCAGACTTCCAAAGTCCAAAGCCAAATACAGGGGCTAGCTGTGCTGCGCCACTCCTGATATCTTGATAGATCACATTCATTTGCAGTGGGTGTGAAGACTTGTCAGGTGGAAGGATGTTGTTAATAATGATCTTACTCCCATTACACAGTTTTTGCTTTTCTTAAGCAATGCTTAAAAGCTTGTCTCCTGTCTTTGCTACTTGTGGTATCATCACTGACATCTGTTCTTTTTAGGTTACAGCACAGTCTTGCCAGATCTGCAGTCCAGCAGAAACACTAATTGGAATTTATTTACATACAAATGTATATGCATATATTTTCCCTAAAAATGCTTATTCAGAAAAGAATTAGCAGTGTAGTGATTTTTGGCAAAATTTTCAGTAAGGTGGTTTCTAAGGTTGAAAGTTGACAATTTTGAAAAATAATGCAGCTTGAAAAGTTACCATGCCAAATTTAGTTTCTGAATTGAAGAACCCATTAGAGATTATTATGTGAGAATGATACAGATTTTTCTCCAAGCATTTCCATTCATCTCTCAGAGTATATCTACATAGCAGGAGGCAACATAATGTAGCATTCCTGCTACTTTTAAGCTGACTTAGGTTTGAGACATTCTAGCTTGTTAGACAGCTGCCTACCCAAAGCTGTATATTCTGTAGTGGCAGGATATGTTTCTTCCACACTGAGCTCCCTAATATCCTGACTACACTGCCAGGAGGACCTGAAGAGGTTTGCATGTCCTACCAATGCAATGAACTTATTACTGTGTGTGACTTCAGTACTCTTAGCTCACTGATGGCTAGTCCTACCTGTGTGAGTTCAAATGGCTCTGAGACAGCAGAGTGGGAAGGATAACTAATGGGTTTAACTAATGCTTTTCAGAGCAGCATATATCAACAGATCTGTTGTCCTTCTGCAAGTATTGCTTTTTGCTGCTCTGACTGTTGTTAATGAAGCTGCAGCTCGCTTCTGTCTACCCCTGGTTTCCGGTGTCTGGGTTGGTTTGAGGTTGAGAGTGGTTTCCTGTTTCTGTGCAGCTCTGGGGTAGCCTAATTGAAACGACATGTCAGCAAATATGTGTCCAGCATGGCTAAGGAAAGAGCCAAGGTCCAGTTTTCTGCAGCAAAGTGACTGAATATAGAACTCTCCATAGAAAAAGAAGAAAAATCCACAAGCTGATGCTTTATGAGAACAGCAGTTTGTCTCCTTCTGTAAAGGCTGTGAAAGTGCATGAATGGGAGCATGGGTCTTCTGCGAGAAAGACAAGACAAGGAAAAGAACAGGAGGAAATATTAGTGATGGGAAAATCTGTTCAGTAATTGTCCTGTTGGTTTCTTCCAACTTGATTCTACACATATGAATAAATAGAATTCATTGAGAAAAAATACTACATCTATGCATGAAGTCCTTAGGAATGAGTGTAACAGAAACAGCTTCAAGTTCATACGCTAAGCAAAAAAAATATTATGTAAAGAAGAGTAATTCCAAGTATTGCTTAGTGTTATGAAGTGGTGGGGTTTTTTTGGATAATGAAGGAAACCATAGCCATTGTACGGAGAATGCATCTATTCATATGATTTGATTGAATTTCCAGCACTATTAGTTTTCAACTACCAGTCTCTTGGATGCAGCATCTTCTTTTTGAAATATTTTAGCAATCTCAACAGACGGTAGGAATCCATTGTTCCATAAAAAATACATGCATAAAAACAAATGATGGCATTGGTTCAAAAGGGTTGACAGTATAAGGTGCAAATCTTGCATTCAATTAGTTGGAAGCATAACTGTACTCATGCTTTCTCCTACGCAGAGTACACCCTTCCAAGGAACTTTGTATCAGCATGCAAAACTAGACCTGTGTTTAAATCTGGGCAGATCATACATCTAAATACACAAGTTAAACACTGGTGATGTTCCTGAAGACTTACTCTCCCATTTTTACTGATGGAGAGACAGAGCATACAGTCACATTGCTGGATCTTCAGTTCAGATTCCAGTTGCCCACACTGTCTAGTGTGGTTACAGGTATTACGATGTATCTTCTTCCCTGGGGGGAGATGTGTTTGGGACTACCATAATATGATCTGTCCTCAGCCCTGAGGTATGTGTCATTGCTGTTCACCTGGATTGGGAAGTTCACCTTTTGGAGTGATGGCTTGCCACAGCTTTCCAGCACAGCAATTTCAGCATGGAGTACACACACACAAAAAAAAAAGTTTGGGTCCTTTATAGAAGCCTGTCTGATAGATAGCCTAAGTATAAAGAGATTGGAGAGAATATCTTGGGATTCTTCTGAGAGTTGTGTGGTGGGTTGTGGCCTGTGTTTATCTTCAAGGTACAAACCAGTTTTGATAGTAGTTTTTTTCTCTTCAACATGCATAGGGTTAATGCGGTCCTGGTATATGTGAAATGAATTCAAATCTCAGTGACAAAACTACAGATAAACCAAAGGTAAAATCTGAAGTCAAACACACATCACCTTTGTCCCAATCTTAGGAACATAAGCAATTGTCCTTTGATCCCTGTTTCTTTTCCTGATTGGTAGAAGTTGAGATGGGTTCGAGAGAATTCAGAAAAGTTTATGGAAGGGAAATCTAAAGATTGCTAATATATAGAAACCACATTCAGCTCTGGAAGCCCCCATACTGAAAACTGTTGATGTCTGGGAAAGTATTGTCTGAAAGTATCATGTATGCTCTTTTGCCTTACTCTGTCCTTAACTGGCCGGTAATGCCTAGATTGATTTTTAATATTTTCTTTCGAGTTGAGGTTGTGGGTTGATTCAGAAACCCTTTCCTTTTTGTTACAGATAAAGTCATATTCCTTGTCTTGCCATAAAACCGATGTTCTGGATGTTATTCTAGATTCCTTCTTCCACATTCAGAAGGCAACATCACAGGCTGCCCAGGACCTTATTCTTCATAATTGTTGTCTTGCAGGTGGCAGAGATTGTCTCAGTCTGTTTCTGATTCTGCCATAGATTTGAGATTTACCAGTGCTGGAGGAGGTTGAACCCCTACTGTATGTATTGACCTTGTGCTTTTCTTGGGAAGGCCTTTGTTCCTAGTTCAATGCCATCAAACTTTTTATTTCTCCTCTGGTGGGCTCTGTAACCTTTATGTATTGGATGGATTTTTTTTATAAGGTTCTGCTCTGTGTCATTCTGCCTCCCTTTGCATCAATTCAGAGCTGGAGATGGGGTAGGAGGCCCTTGATGATTTGAAGAAGTCTTGTGCCCACTGCAATGGTCACATTTTTTGTGGGATGTACTGCCTGATAGGTCTTTGGTTCTACCCAGCATGATTATTTCCTTCAAGCTTTGTTATCCTTACCTCAATCTGTTTATTATTTTAACAAGGGTTTCTATTGTGCCTTCCACCTTTTCTGTCTAGGGCATACGTTGCAGTGTAAACATTATGGGCTATAGGAAGCAATAGCATTAGTTATGCAAATATAAAAGGGGGCAAAGTATTTTGAGGTTCTATCCTTTGCTAAGATTGAAAGAGTGGAATCCTACCTTGTTAAATCTAAATGGACTCCCAGTTGTGAAATACAGTAACTGAAAATGCTGCTGTTATAAAAATGAAATGGATAAGTATTGCAAAGCTTTCCATGCACTGTGGCAGATGTTATTTCCTTCTGTTTGATCAATATATTAAAGGGACCATATCATTTTGCTCCTAACTGTGAATGTCTGCCAAGAGCAACAAGACGTTTGACCAGCATTGTGTAGTATTATTGCAGAACCTCTAGCACCCGCAGCTCTGTTAAAACCTTCCACAAACCAGTTCAGGGTTTGAATCAGGGCACAGTCTGACGGTATATTCACATTATTGCTGGTCTATAGTAAAATGGTATGCTGGTTGCTGACATTCTTCTGCTTTGGGGAATAAAGGGTTAACTGCATGGGCGGTGGATCTTGTGTCTCCTTGAGCAGATGTGGGGCATAAGGGGAATGATAAAAAAGTTCCAGTGAGACAGAGGGAGACAGTGTTTGGGAAATTAGCCTTGGTTTTGGGAAACCATTTGCCCAACCTGGATATGATTATCAGGTTGAACCCTGGACATTGAGAGTTTTATTAGGGTTTTTTTCCCCCTTTTTTTCCCTTGAAAATATTTGGCTTTGATTTCTGATCATAAAGATTTCCCCAGGAGTTACACCTGAACTTGGCTGAATCTGTTTTTTTGGCATTTAACTTGCTTACACTACACAAGACAATGTTTTTGCTGATTTGAAGGGGGCCAGGTTAGTTTTGAAAAACCAAACTGGGGATCAAAGGAACAAAAAGAATGCAACTTTTTGTTGTGGCAGTAAAAGAATGGGAAGAAATAGGATACTCATGAGAGCCTTTATTGATAGAGTTGTAGAAACACACTTTATTTGCCAGCCTACTTCTACTTTTGCTAAAATACAGATTTTCTTTGTCTTAGGAGTCAGAATTTTGATCACTCTTTACAGCTTATCCTCACTTGCTTTCTAATGGGCTTGGGATTTTTTTTCTTTTTTTAAGTGTCTGGGAGATCCATCACCCCAAATAACTGGACTTTAAAGGTCAAGAGACCTCTTATCCTTTTGGTTCCTTTCATGAGAGCTCTGAGCAGCAGGCACGGCAATCTCAGCATGGACTCAACGATATTTCCTCGCAATCTAGCCAGAAACTGCATGCCTGCAGGGTAAAACAAAATTACCAGTGTTCCCCCATGAATGTCCTACACCTCGAGAGGCCACAGCCAGCTACAGAGCAGTTAGCTGCATGGCTGAGCACTAGCAGTAAATGCTTAGTTCAATTGTGGCAACTGCCACTCAGAAGGGATGCATTTAATCTTGAAGGATAGATGTCTCAAGACATCTCCCCTAAGTGACACAAAGTCTCTGGATGTACGAAAGAGTGCTGAAGGATTCTGTACATAGACAGTTTCTCTCTGAATGTGGGGTAAGTGGAGAGAATTTAGATAGCTGCTAATAAATTAGTTTTAATATTAATCTAGTCCTTATGCAGAATGAAAACGGCTAATGAATGCACACGGAAAAAGTGAAACCTGCCAACACAGAAGAATACCAATAACACGATAAAGAAAACTCCCTTTTCTCATTTTGCCTATTATTACTGATGGCAATGCACAAATGATTGCAGATTTGCTTAGAAACTGTTTTGATTAAGCCATGTAATACAGCTGATGAGAACCCAGAATTCAAGATCAATAGAAATTTCCTTTGGGACTAACACTCCTAAAAAAGATGACCTGGGGGAGAGTGTGAGTGAGTGAATTGCTGCTTTTGATGGACCCCTGTGAGGGCTTCTTGACACCATCACTTTCCCTGCTCAATCCAGTCAGAACCTGTTGCTAAACATTATTAAGAATCCTGTAAGAAAATGTCACTGAGATTTCATGGAAGATAAGAAATAGCATTGAGATTTCTTGGAAGATAAGCAGCAACTAATGTCAAGTATGACTACAATGGGTACAGTTTTTCAACAGGACCAAAAGGTCCAGAGGTCACTAAGGATTTGGGCTGTAAACTCATCCAGGCAATTTTGAAAACTGTGGGAGAATTCTTACAGCATTATATAAAATAGATTTTTAAAGCCTTTCCTACCGTCAGTTACTTTGTGGATTTTAAAAGTATAACCTGGAGGTGCAATAAATACCATGCAACCTGATCTGAAGGGAACTTTAGGTAACTCGCTGTAAATGCACATACACACACATGATTCTTTCTAAATATATTGGCCTATTTACTATGGTAGTTATCTGTTTAAGACTTGCAGTTATATTAAGTAAAATAGTGTGCCTGGGCTAATACATTTTCAGAGAACCTATTTGTTTTACTGAAGAATTTATTGCAGCAGTAATAACTGTCAGAGTGAAAGCGTGGTTAAAGTGCTAGAGACAGGACCAACTGCAAAGGGTATCTATCAAACTATCGACTTCCTGCCAGTGGTGTTGTGAACTCTTTTGTCATAAACTCAAGCACCCAGAGTTGAAACCTCGATCAATGAAAGGGGAATCTGGTATCCAGCTCTTTTAGAGAGGGCATCTCTTCTGTTTGACCCATTAGGACACAAATAACAGTTTTTATACAGTGCTGGTTTGATTTACAGCAAGCCTTCAGGTAAGCTTGTGACATTTATATTTTAAATTATGTGAATAGCACTTGCCGTCTGAAAGAGTTAAATACAGAGGTCCCAGCTGCACTCCAATAAAACTTTTAAATTTTGTAACCTGCAAATAGAAATTTCATTACACTGTTTAGTTATTTGCCATGCAGAGTTTTATTTATTTTTATTTATTTTTCCCCCCTCGTGATTGCATTTCACTTTTAGCATCCTGCTGGCATGGAGAGTATGGTCTTGTCTGAAAAAATGCTGACTGTTGTTTCCTCAGCATTCCCAAAGGTAGTATACTTGGCAGTATATGTCTGTCCACTATGGACATAATTCACTGATTTACCTGCCCCTCTGTCTCTCAGAGATTCTATTTCACCTGTGGCTAGAAACTTGTTTAAAAATTCTAGATATAAAGATCAAATGTATAGATACAGGGTAATAAAAACTTTTGCAATAGTTTGTATTTCTAGCCTATTCCTAAAATCACTTTATAATGCAGCAGCAAGGTGGATACAAGCTGTGACATATATAGTGCATTTCATTCTTGGGATATATGTACATCATAGAATCACAGAACCACAGACTGGTTTGGGTTGGAAGGCACCTCAAAGCCCATCTACTTCAGCTTGGAAGGGACCTCAAAGCCCATCTAGTTCCAACCTCCTGCCATGGAGGGGGACACCCTTCACTAGAAGGGACACCCTTCACTAGAAGGGACACCCTTCACTAGACCAGGTTGCCCAAAGCCCCATCCAACCCATCCTTGAACACTGTCAGGGAGGGGGCAGCCAAAGCTTCTCTGGGAAACCTGTGCCAGTGCCTCACTACTACTCTCATTGTAGAATTTATGTGCATGTGTGAGCACACTCACATACACACATATATGTATATATGTAATTAAATAGTGCATGCTTGTAAGTATTTTAATTATATTCACTTGTGATTAAATGACATATGTTGTAACCTAGTATGAGAGACATTGTAGAAGAACCATGTTAAATGTGTAGACCAAGTTTTTATCTAGGGTCCCACAGTTTCCTTTTTTAAAAAAAACATGGACCACAGAAGAACCCAAACTCGGCTCTGATTCAGTTCAAAGAAACGCTTGCCAGCTGGAGGCAGCTGGATGACACTTTGCTTGCCTCTTCAGAATTCCACTGGGAATTTAATTTTCAGATCAGTGCATCTGGTTATTTGACATACAAATCTCCCTAGATGTCTTCTCACTTTTGTTGGGCTCAGACTGGCTTGCTGGGTTTTGTCAAGTTTTATACATAGACTTTGTTTAATGTTCTAGTGGACACCCTACATGCACCTGCCCCATGAATAAGACAACAATGTTACCCAGGGCATTTCACTGCTGTGTAGGGTTAAAGCCTCTGCTTCTTAGAGTAGCAGTGTGAACGCTGAAGCCAGTGCTTTCCTACTACTTTGTGTACATTAGTAAGTTTTAGCATAATTTTAATTCACATCAAGAAATTTCTATATAATTTATTTCTTATTTAATAGCTCCGGTAGACTTGGGGGTTGACATCAGCTTGGTTTGTAGTTGCTTGCTGCAGTCTATTTACTTTTTGAAGGCTGAGGGGAGGTGCTCATTTATGTTATGCATTTCATATGTGTTTCCTATTTTTACAAGGGGAAACTTTCATTGAAATTTGAGTTCTGTGGTGCTGTTAGCTTGATCTTTACAGTAACATTTCAATATGTTTTGCTTCAGTGCAAACTTTTACAAATATGTTCCATTCTCCCACGAACAAGAAAAATGGCCTAGGCAGGTTATTGCTGTGTGTGGTAGAAGACTCTTCACCTTAGAGGAGGAACTTTTCCCCTGTCTCAGAAACAGAGCTTTTCCCTCGGTGAATGAGATATGTTTGTGCCATTTATCTGAGGCAAGGTGATATATTGCAACACAGGACTGAAACAGTTTGGTGCATTCTGGATGTTATACGAAATATGTTTCCAGTTTCCACCTATGTATAAGCCCTTTTTCCTTGTGTGCCATAGTTCTTTTTTAATTAAAAAAATAGTGTCTCCAGACAGTGATATTATTTTTGAAATTTATCTGTATACTCCACTTAGGTGCTATATAACATCCCAACATGAAGCAGTTAATAAAACTTTTACATGTATGTTTTAAAATAATTACAGGTTCTCTGTGTACTTGGGGAAATGATTTCTGCTTTCATTTCAGTAGTTCTATACAGTGTGACATATGCAATTTTATCAACAGATCTTGAATCGTCCTGCTGTGCATTAGGCCAGTTTATCTGCTTCAGTCTAAATCTGATTTGCTCATCCTCGGTCATACAACTGACATCTCTGAGTACTCCATACAATCAGATTCAGTGCTGCTTGTGTTACACACCAAAAATTATGTATTCCTGCAAAATTAGGCTCTACAGTAACTATTGTCATAATGAAGATGAGAAGAGTTGTCTGTCCTAAGCACAAACCAAAAATGGTTTTTTTTGCATAAATAGTAAGCTTTAAGTGAATTTTTGCTTTGAAACATGTAGGAAAATTTGACTCAATCATAGGATTTCTCATTGAAAAGCAGGCTGTGGTGCAGTATTAACTCCTGCACTGAGAAGGACACATTGTGGGGAGCTTTTCTTTCCTTTCTTTCATGCTTGTGTTCTCACAGCTCAGATCCTTATGAGCCACAACGGGATGCTCCTCCCAGATTTCTCTTAACATTTGTTGGTGCTGTGGTTCAGATGTGTTATTCAGTCAAAAGCAAATATCTTACTATCTCTGACCAACACCTTTTCAGGTTCCCATGCAATTAGCATGGTATTTTTGTTTTAATTAGAATGAGTGATATACTGCTAGTAAGCATACATATCATGTTTCTTTCTGTAGACTTGAGGCATTTATGGTTTGGCTTTTAAATTTACTCTGCTTACAATCAATAAAGTGTGCTATGGCGTCAATGAGACCAAAATTAACTTAACACAATTAGCTATAATTCAAACTTTCTGCAAAGCTGGTCATTTATTCGCTGTTTGCACTAGGTCACTAGAAATTGACACAAGATAGGGCAGAATCAGATCAGCCTCTTTAAACCTGTCTTATATTTTTTGCCCTCCTCCAAATGGTTTCTGCTTATCCTATTACTTTAGAAATAGGAGAAAAAAGAAAAAAAAAAAAAAGAAATCTCTTCTCAGTCTGTGAGAATCTTTACTTGAGGGACCTAATCTGAGCCTACTGGCCCCAGGTTCGTGGTACAGTTGGGAGTCAAACCTTTGCCTCCTGACTCAGAAACTTGGGGACCAGCCTTGAATTGTGGAGAGGTGTTTTAGAGTGAGGTGTGACAGAGCACACAGCAAATTTCCAGACATGCTGGCCAAGTGAGGTGCCACTGATGAACATGCCTCTGCCCCGGCATGGGTGACGCTCCTCAAAAGGTCAGGAACGGGTGCAGAGCAAGAGCCACAGTTTGTCCAGCCCCCATCAGAAGCTGAACAAGCATCTGTGCTGTTTGTGTGCATTAACAAAGCTTCAGAAATTGACTTTCCTCTTTCTTTAACTAAATGTTTTTGTTGCCTTGGCCAGCACTGACAAACTGAACCGAGAATTGAGTGATAAACAGCGTGAGTGATGTTTATTGCTATTCTCAAATAATGATAGCAATTTTTTAAATGATTTTTCACCTAAATGGTGTTTCTCTAAAATCATGTAGGAGTTCAGGCTGATATTAAGACCTAAATTGGTGCCAGGGGAGATGTGATTTGAACAGAGATCATATATTTTATTTCTAAACCCACATTTTTTCTGGAACTCGGCAAGTATGCAAAAGACTGTCATTGTTAGCATTCACCCACATTCAATTTGGTAGATGTTTAACAAATCTTTTTTAACTAATGACTTTACAATTGAAAGGAAATATGTAAATAAGTCAGAGTCACAATAAACATTACAGAAAAAGGATAATTAAAATACATTTGTCCATGTGCCTTTTGAAAAAAACTCTTTAATTTTATAAACAGAAATCAAAGTTACTTAAGCAGTTAAGAATCATACTTTCTTCTGGTATGTTTGGTCACTGCATCCAGAATTTTTTAATGCCCTTGTTTCAGAGTTTTAGCTGACAGAAATAGAGAAAATATGCATGGATAGAGTGTTTCTGATGCTAAATTAAATGGTGACATGTTAGAAAGCAGTGTATATATTTCCAGCCTGGAGCTCCCAGAGTTATTGTACAAAATTCCACATTAATATCTTACTCAGTTTCTGTGATTATATCCTTTATATCAGTGAATGTCATGGCTGCCAGGTAAAATAAAACCATCCTATGTGTCCTCTTAGAATTATGCCAAACCTAATAATGTGTGAGACTTGGTCCGCCTTTCTCCAGAGCCGGCGATGCCAACCCTTACTTGTAGACTAATGTGTAATCAATATATCTTTCACCGGCGACCAGAGCCCTAGTCAAGCATGCAGAGAAGCTAGTCAATAAATCATAGCTGGAGGTCACTGCCACGGCAGCTCGGCGCCCCCAGGTCGTGCAGCTCTGCCTCAGACCTGGCCGTGGCTCTTTGGGCTTCCTGGCAGCCGCGGGTCAGCATGAGGTCAAGTTTATGCCCTGTGGGGATTTGGCCTCTCAGATGCCGTTTTGCTGTTTCTGACACTGACCATTAATTCTCCTCTGTTGCCATAGTTAACCCTTCCCCGCCAGTCCCTGCACAGCCTCAGCTGGGGCTCAGGCACACCGTGGAAGGATGCCTTCTCCCCAGTCAACCTCTGTAGATATCCTGGTTTTATATTATTGTTTCTCTGTCGGAATTTTGCTTTTTTTCTCAGACAAGAGAAAAAGGAGGCTGTTCTTGTGGCTTGGAGCAAGTCAGGAAAAGCTGCAAGTGCTTGTGAAAGTCAGGTATGGAGTGTTTATTTTGACATCCGAAATGGTCCAAGTCAGTGAGTTCACCCCACAGAGTGTCGGGAGTGATGTACAACATGCCTTTGTAGCTACAGGCTTGGAAAATAAAGAGCAATATTAAAGTTCCTTGAGGATAACTTAATTTTTTGGTCTTACTCTTCAATGCCTTTAATAAATACATGATCTCAAGGATTCACCCAGAACTCACAGTGAGATAAAAATAACTTCACAAAACATCCTTGCACTACCCTTAGCATCCTCAAGCGAGCAGGAAGTACTTATCAAATCACTGGGAAGCCATGGGCTCATAAGATTTGCAAAATCTTAAACCTCATTTGTGGACCATAAAGTTCTATACAAGCTCAGATATGCAATATATATTTGACCCTCTGAGTATATTGCCACAGGAGATAGCCAAGTGAAATAATTTGACTTGAGTAAAAAGGGGCAGATACTTTTATGATCACTAATAACATTTTTATAGCTATGAAAGCCAAGATAATAAGGATAATCAAATCATACATTTCAGGACATAAGCTGATTATAGCACCAGCAATGGCCAGGAAGGAATTTTACCTTTTGTCACCAAAAAAAAAAAGAAAAGTGCACAGTGACTAAAATTATATCTTAAAAGACCTTAATCATCTTAAAGTTGGGCACTGACAGCTGTAACACAATAGACTAGGCAGGGCTGAAGGCTACTCTGGTATGAAAAAGCCTTTGATTAGCTTCTACACTCTGGTATCTAAAACCACCCATATAGCTTGGACTTGCCAATTGTCACATGTCTCTGCCTCCCCTCTGTACTGTCCTGCTAGTGCCAGGTCTGACACCTCATTCACTCATATTCTCGCTATGTACACTGTAACTCCACTTCCTACAACAGTATTCTTTTTTTATCATTACCCCAGATTTTACTCTTTCATCATTTACAGCTAAACTGTTTCTTTTCTAAAGCCTAAAAAGGGATGTTTCATACCTTTTCGTGAGAGGTTCCCTTCACTGCATGTGCTGCACTTGATCCCATCCCATTTGCAGTAGATAGAAATAGCCTCAGAGGTTCAGCTGGGGCCCACAGGACCCAGGCAGGAGATGGACCTACACAGCATCAGGTCATTTGGGTGATGTGTCCTCTTTGTGCCTGGGAACTGACTGAACTCTCCAGGGAGCAGCGTGGTTTTGCAGTGCCCCTTACTCAGCCCATTACTAGGCATAGCAATTTAGCACCACATGAATGAAAACTAACATGTATGGTTACAGAAAGTATTAACCTGCAGCACCATCTTTCAACAAGAATAATAATGTTCTTTTTCTTAGTGTGCAAGCTTTGAAAGAAATATTTGCACTGTTAATTTGTATATGCAAATAGCTTTTTGAGAGAGATGCTGCTGCTAGGAGTCAGAGTATTTGTTCTTTTCCATATTATTTCTAACTATAAGCTACTTTCAGAAAAAAGCTTTTAGGAAACCATGTTTAGATAGACAGAATGAGATTTCAGAACAATTGTGTGCTTTCTGCAAGTTCTAGAACACATGTATAAGTTGAGTTATACTTCAAGTGTTACTTTAGTAGTGGAAAGTTACATATCTTCTGGACTCTCTCCCATGTCAGTGGAGAGCCTGTGTCAGCTCCAAAGTGCCATTGATTTAACCAATTTCCGTACATATCACCTTACAGTAGGACAAATTGCCCGGGTCTGTCACCAACTGCAGAGCAGCGTGGACAAACAGATCATAATAAACTCTTGCATTATAGAATTAAAGTTAGGTGAGAGAAATCACAGTATCAGTGTGTACACTCCTTTTCTGGAGTCCTGCTTCTTATCTGTACTTTAAAGCACTCAGAATTACTTTTTAAATTAAAGGTAACTATGCAGACTAGAAGAACGTATTCTCTAGAAGCTACCCTCCCTCACACTAAAGGTAGGCTGTCATAAAAAGCCCACAAACAAAAACTGTCCAACAGGAATCTGCACCCAAAACTAAATCAGACTAAGACATTCAAGGAGTCAAACAGAGGCTGTTGATGACATCAAAGTTTCATCAGCAGGAATGGAGTTGACTGGCCTGACACTGTAAGATGAATGAGGGTGGCTTGTCATCTGCATCTTTCCAGTGCATTTGAATTTATTTGTGGGAAGCAAATATTAAGTTACATAGGACAGCCTATTTTTTCCTGTGGATCCTAATTGTAGGGTGAGTACAATTTGTCCCCACTCTGTCTTCCCTTATCCACCTCCCTCCTCAAGAAAATCATTAGAAAAGTAGAGATTAAGTTAAATCTAATCTTGAAAAGATTTGGTGAATGTATGTTCAACTGAACAACACCCACTGTTATATTGAACTAATTTCTTATGCTCAGATGGTGTAGCTGAAGCAGTGTTTATAAAAAGCAGGAGTATGAATTTGTACATTGGGTATCTGCGGGCAGGATTATTCACAAGTGCTTGGCACTGCTGCCAGTGATGGCTTTTTTCAGGCAATGGAAAAGATGTGTATGTAACCATGTTTAGGAAAGAAGAGATGGACTTTGATCCTTACAGAGAAAAAAAAAATAAATCTATTGAGGGATATTTCTACATGGATTCCAGGATAACAATGGGACTGACTGAAAATAGAGTGGAATAGAAATAGCAGGCCCCATTTGTTTTGAGTCCTCTGGTACCTGACCTAACATCCATCGGTTGAAATACACTAAGGTGCTCAGTGGCAACTGGACACATCTAGTAGTACAATTTTCTCATTTTCTTCAGGTACTTGAAATGCTACTATATTCTGCCTGGGTTTCCAGTTTCCATCTATTTTTCTTGATACTTATAAAATTGAGCTCTACAAAACCAGAACACTTTACAAGAATATACAGTCATTGCTTAATTTTTTTTTCCTGTCACGATAAACCTCATTAATAATGTGATAATAAATGCTGTATTAGAACCCAGAAATGACTAGGATTTCTATAGTACAGAAAGTTCCGATGTTTTAAGATGAATTTCTGTTAACATGTTTGCACAGATGCTAACGAATTAATCTGAAGTGTTGTGTGAAATTTGTTGGTGGGTTTGAGACAGTGGATTAAAATTAGAAGGAAAATTGGTACAAAAAGAAAAGAGGCATGAAAGAAAAAATGCAGTGAAGGAAATCAGGATAGGAACAAAGAAGGCATGCTTATCTAGGACTTGGGTTCACCGCTGAGGAAACAAGAGAAGTTCTAGAGAGAAGGTGCATACAAGAAGCTCCTAAAGCTATGTTAGAAGTCTGCTTGCCTGTAGGGCTAAGATAAAACAGGGTACAAAAGCTGGCATGGAAATTGCTTTTTTTTTTTCCTTTTTTTTGTCTCCTCCCCAAAGGAAGATGGGGACACAGAAGCATGTATGCCTAGAAGGACTGGAACTAATGTGGAGAGGACACCTGGCATAGCAGGGGCTAAGATAAAGAAGGGCCACAGGAACTGGAAAAGAGAGAGACAGAGAAATAAACAGACTAGTAAAGCACAGCTAGAAGTTAAGTTGGAATACATGGTAGAGACAGCTGTTTGAATGTATGACCTGATAAACAACTGTAATGTGGGGGTGCTAAAACTGATATGAAATTTTTTTGTGAAGACATTAGTGGTTGGAATAAACACAGAAGTTGCTGGTGTAGTTTTGAGAAAATAAATTAGTGGAATATGTCTTGAAAGAAGGACATTTTTGGTCAACACAGAGAGGTTAGAAGTGACAGAACATTTCAATGCCAAGACTCCTTGATCACTTAAGATAGCTTTGTCAAAACCATCACACAGGAAAGTCAGCTAATAACCCAGAAATGGAATATAGAGCACAACACAGAATAGCAAATTCCAGTGGAGGAGAGCAGTACTAATGGTAGTGGTAGTAGTAGTGTTAAAAAAGGTGAACAACCTAAGTAATATGCAAAATTCAACATTTCATTTTAGATTTCTCCTGCAGAAAAATGAAGGTTTAATCTGCTTATTGGAACATGAAAATGACTTGTGGGCCAAATGTTTTGAGGTTAAAAATTAGGCTGGACACAGTCAATTCATGTATGGCTAAGCAGTCAACATAGTGCACTCATGAATAAAGACTGCAAGAAGGTACTTTTATAATAGTTGATATAACAGATATAGCTCACAATATTTCTGACTTCTAAGTGCAACAGATTCTAGTTGATTAGATATAGGCATATAGGCTGCAAACAGTTTTGTGTGCTACACAAATTAAGAAGTCACTTCAGATAATCTAGAATGCAGTTTGTATTCTAAAAACTATACAGGGTAAAAATTATATACCAGACAGTCAGAAGATACTTAATGATGGAAGAACTGAGGAGAAGCAATACTATAGCAGTACTACCAGCAAATTTAATGAAGAGAGGCTACTGCTTTTCAATAATCTATTCAAATATATCTCTGCAAAGCAGAGAAGGTTGGCAGAGAATTGCCTCCACACCTAATCCTTTTCAGTCCTAATTCACATTAATTTTCACTCCTGGATGAGTAATGCGTCAGCAATCTCTCATTCTCAACT